>MDUD01008912.1:0-12602 GCA_002216565.1 Crithidia mellificae | reverse complement strand
AAAGAAGGCGAGGCCGAGGCATGCCTGAGCAGCGACGGCGGCGTGCTGGTACACGAGCCAATCCCGTCCACTGTGGGTGGGGTGGAAGGCGTAGCGCACGAAGTACTGCGAGCACTCGAAGAGGAGGGCCACCGTGATGCCGGCAAGTGTGAAAAAAGTAATGATACCAATCATACCAACAGTATTGACGGCGGAAGAGAGTTCCTCTACGGTTTTTGCCGGGTGATACATCGGAGTTGAGCGCCACGCCAGAAAGCCAAGAAGAGTCAGAGTGAGGGCAATGGCTGCAGCGGAGACGAGGTACACCAACTGCGCCTTCAGTGTTAAAGGGGCGATGTGCATTTTTGTTCGAGTAAACGCACCTATCGACCGAAATAAAAAAAAATCTGTCAAGAGACTAAATATCAATGAAGTGTTTTTTGAGCTGAATTTAGTTTGTAGTTTTTTTTAGGAAAAAAAATAGAAAATAAAAATTGAAAAATGGCTGAAGCTGACCTATCACAGAAGCCTTACAGAGGCGATTAGAAGAAATGGAACTGAAAAATAAAAAGCTTAAAGTTTCAGCCCTTTGACAGGTTGAGAAAAAAAAACCGGAACTAGCCGAGGCTATAGTTAAAGGGAGAGAGAAAAATGAAGAAGCGTAGCTTCTTTGCTTTAGAAAGTCGTAAAGACAAAGAAACTGGAGTTTTTTTGGTTGACCTTCAATAGCAAAGAGTAATTAGGCACCAGAATCTGAGAAAGGAAGGAGTGCAAGCACAAAAAGTGAAGTAGTTGAAAAAGGAGAAAGTTGAGCGAGAATGCGCAAATTAAAAAAAAAAAACGAAGAAAAGAAAGGAGACTGAAGTGATGTTAAACGCTTGCGTGACTTGAAGAGCAACAAGAATTAGCTACTCAGGAGAAAAAAAACCCCTCTTTTTTGTTTTAATTTTACTTAGTTGAGGACGCTTTGCTCAGTTACAGTGTCGAATTGAAGGGATAAAAGTTGTGAAGGCTAACAGAAGAGAAAAAAGGAGCCTGAGAAAAATAAACGTGAGCAGTAGCTTTGCAAGAAGGAACAAAAAAAAGTGGGAGCAAAAGTTGACTTGCGTGAAAATAAAACACTGGAAGTGAAGAAAAGCACGTATTTATGGCAGTTGGTCTGGTGCACTTTGATTTAGAGGTTTGGGCACACATAAAATAAAGTAAAAAATGGCAATTAAATGGAAGGATTTTTTTTAGTTTGTGTTATGACTGTGATTAGAGCGTAGAAATTTGAGAGTCAATCTTTTTAAATTTCTTGCAGACTAACACAAGCGGCAAAAACAACTCAAGTTTTTAGCGATACGACAATTGCAGCTGCCGTGAAAGATGTTATTGTGTTGTGTGACTTGCCCGTTGTCACAAAAAGAAAAAAATACGGACAAAAAAACACTTTTAAAGAAAAAGAGAGTTAAAAAAGTTTTAGAACGAGAAAAAGGGATCTAAAAAAAAATTAGAATTCAAGTTGTTTCATCTGAAGTTTGTCTTTTTTTATCAAAAATTGAGATAGTTGCGTGGCTTTTATTCTTTTTTTTTCACTTTTGTCCACAGGCACGAACAAACAGGTTCTAAGACCTGTACAAAAAAAAAAAAGGAGAATTAATGTCAAGGTTAACCAGAGAGGGAGAGTGCAAAACTTTAAATCAGCGTTAGTCTTGAATTGTGTGTGTGTGTGTAAGTGTTAATTAAATTATGTTGCAAAGGTTAGAGAAGTCCGAATGCATCAAAAACAAGAGCACAAAGAAAAATCAAGGAGAGAGAAAGAGAGAGACGCATGTTGTTTAGGAGGACGTCTTGAATTTAAAATTCTCCAACACGAATAAAATGAGAGGCAGAAAAAAGCAAAGTGTTTCCTCTTACAGATTGTTTACAGCGATTGGCTTTGGTGTAGATCAGCAGCAACTTGTTGATATAAAAGCTCAAATGCTCAAGGCATTCTGTTTTAGCGCTGCCACGTAAACCAAGCAGCTGCCCAAGATGAGTTATCTCTTTCAAAGCATTCGTTTTGCTCGTCTAATAGCTTGACAGCACGTTTGCATGTACTCAACCATGTTCTACTTGGTCATGTGCGATTATGCACTTCTAAAAGTGTTTTGTTGTAAGTGAAACGGGAATTGGTCAATAAATAAAAGACGGAAAGAAAAACTCTAAAATTCTACAGGGGAAGAGCAACATTCTGATAGAAAACAATACAGGAATCCGAGAAAAGAGAGAAGAAAGAAAAAAGAAAATGGAGTTCTGAGTTTCGACAATGAGCGGCAGCGTTACAGACACATCTTGAGACTTACAGCCCAACGCGAAAGCCCACCACAGTTTTGTTCTACATTTGAATTGAATAGGAGAGAGAAAGCGTTGTCACTCAGTTTCAGTCAAAAAAAAAAGGTTTTACAGCCAAGTACAAGTCTTTGACAGCACTGCTACTGTCAGGCACACACGCTATGAGAGGCTTTGAATGACCTCTGGTAGCTGAAATCCAGACGGCTTTGACGGGTCCTCCTCTATCTTCCGCTCCAGCTTCCGCTTGATGTACATGCGGAACGCTTCGGAGCAGCGGTTGAATTGAAGCTTGAACGTCTCTTCGTAACAGCTTGGCGTCGTCGTCTTCATGAAATTGTACAGCTCGTCGATGCCGCTGGCTGATGTCACGTGGCTGCGGATGCGGGTGAAGATGTCCGTCATCTCCTTCGTTACGTCGGCGCGGCCGCTGCTGACCTTCGTCGGCGTCGAGGCCGCCGGCGTAGCCACGTTGCGTGGCGTGCCGTGCGTGGTGGAGGGCAGGGGTGAGGAGTGCGTGGTGCCGCTGCCTCGCCCGCTGTGGTTCGGCGTGGACGTCGCGGCAGTCGCGGGACGCGGGTGCGTCTTCACGGGCGTCCGCCGCGTGGCCGCCGGCGCTGGCGGCGACAGGGCACGCGCCACCGCAGACGTGCTGCCATGCGGTGTAGTGGCAAAGGCTGCCGCGGATGGAGTGGGCTTGCTGCCCGACACCGTCAGCGGGGTGGTGGGGGCGGCCTTGACCGTCACGTGCGGGTCGGCGTGCCCGCTCGGCCGCTTCTTGCGCGGTGTCGGCGTCGCTGTTCGCCGCAGCGGGGTGGACGTCGTTGTGGAGGGCCCGGCTGAGCCTGCGCCGCCACTGCTGACCGCTGCCGCCGGCGTCGCCGTGGCCTTCTCCTTCGTCACGGGCGGTGCCGGAGACTGGCTGGCGCGCTGCTCGTGCTGGCTCTCCTCGATCACCTGCTGCTCATTCTGGCCCTTGTCCTTCGCCGCCTTCTCCTGCATCTCAAGACAGGCCCGAATGAAGTGCGTCACCAAATTCTGAGGCCCCACCAGCTGCTCCGCCGTCGTCAGCAGCGACGGCCCATGGCGCTTCGTCGCGCTCTGCAGGATTGTCTTGACCGTGCGGATTGAGATGTCGTCGAGGTTGCGAAAGGCGCTTGGCGGGTGTTGCAGCAGGTACTCGTGGCAGTACAACACCGTCGTCTCCGGGGACACCTTTGTGAGATCGACCCGCATGATGCACTTCACCGTCACCTGGATGTACTTCAGGTCGCTCTTATGACTGGAAGCAAGGTAAGCACCCGAATAACTCGTGAGGCGGTTTAGAAGCGCGCTGAAAACCTCGTCGGCCCGGCAGCCCTCCAGCATCTTCAGCGTCATCGCATTCAGCGCTTTGATGACCGGCTCATGCAGCGAAAACTTTTCTGACAGGAGGCAATCGAAGAAAACGCCGGAGATGCGGATGAGCAGCTGGCTGTGGCAGCGTGCCGTGCACTGCGGCGTCGCAAAGAGGGCGGTGAGGGACTCGATGAGCGCCTTGGCAAGACCGGCGTCGAAGTTCTGCGTGTTCTCGTAGAGCCGCTCCACCATCGCCTGGATCACCTCCGGCGTGCCGCAGTCGACGCCGGCGCGGAGATGGCGGTTGAAGTCGCCGCACATCGTCTGCGCCACATCGGGGGTGGCAGAGCGCAGTCCAACCATAATCTCTCGTATCGTGTACATCTCCCCGTTCTCTGCCACGACCGCAGAGGTCTTTTGGGGCGGCACCACAGGCGCCTCCCCTGGTGGCGCCTTTGTCACCGCTGCTGTGCTCCCTTTTGCCGGTGCCTTTGCCTTTGGTGTGAGACTCACCGTGTCCGGTGCTCTCGTCACGCCTGCCGCGGCTGCCTTCGTTGCGGCGTCGTGCGTCGCGGCTGCCGCGTCCTTCTTCGCAGGAGCCACGGGCGAGCGCTCGCGCGTCGGTGCCGCGCTGCTGGCGACCGCAGTGGACTCTTTTGGGACGTTGCTAGTGGTGGTGGCCGCTGGCGTGGCTACTTTTGCGGCAGCTGGGGTCGGCGGCGCAGCCGCGGATGGCTGCTGCAGTGCCGCGGTGGACAGCTGGGCCACCGTCGCCTCCTTCGCCGGCGCAGCCACGCGCGCGCTGCCGCTGCGGCCGTCACGCATCGCACTTGTCGACCCACGGCGGTGCGGCGTCTCGGCGCCTGCCCCGGCGTTGGCGTTGGTGCTCGTCCGCGGCGTCGCCACCCGCGGGGTGGTGCGGCGACTCTCCTCGTTGTCGTAGAGGCTATTCGTCGTCGCGTTGAGGTTGGTCGACGCCGGCGTCGCTTCCGGCCGCGCCTGCTCCGCCCTCTCCACCTCCGGGGCACTGCGGCGGTGGTGGTCCAGCTGCCGATCAATGCCCGCCTTCACTACTTGCTGCTCCGCCGGCTTGAGGCGCTGCACGCACTGCAGCACAAAGTCCTCGCCGACGACGCCGATCATCCAGCCCAGCACCTGCTCCGCCATGACACGCACCTCGAGAATGCGGTCCATCATCGAGTTGATCACCGCGGGGGCAAGCAGCTGCATGCCAACACGCGGGAGCGTTGCATCGGGCGACAGCTGCTCGAACCCGCTCACCATCATCTTCAGCACGTTCTGCCGGCAGACGTTCGACTCCGACGCGAGAGGCTTCTGTAGCAGTGGCAGCATCGACTCCAGCCCCACAACGCGCATCGCCAGAAACGCCACATTGCACGCTTCCTCGCGCAGGGCTGTCTTCTGGTCACCGAGCATCGCCAGCACACCTGGTGCGAGTTTGCGCAGCGCGGCGGTGCATTCGCCAGGAGCGGCAGCGCCAACGACCACCGGAATGAAGCGTAGCACATCGACGACAATGTTTTTATTCGCCTCTTCAAAGCGACTCTGAAGAGCCGTGAGGATCGGAACGGCGCACGGCGTCGGTAGCGGGCGTGGCGTCTCCTCCACAAACTCCTCGGCATGGCGCAGGCCGGCGAGGCGGTCGCGCCAGTCTTTGCTATCCGTCAGCTCGTGCAGGATCGGCCGCAGCGACAACGGCGGGGCGGCTCCGACCGCAACGCTGCTACGCGGCGACGGTCCGGCGGAGCTGGTGCGACCGGTCGAGACGCGCGACTGCGCCGCGGACGCGGAGGCGGAAGCGGGGCCCGCGTTCAGCGAAGAGGCGGACTGCCGATTGAGTGGCCGATCGCTATCGCCGCTCGCCGTGCGGCGGTGCGCCACAGGGGGCTTGTGCGGTGATGCCGCGGAGAGCCGGCCATGCGTTCCCGGAGCAGGCGACCCGCTGGAGGTGCGCACGCGCTTCCCTGGCGCCGACGCTGGAGCCGCAGCAATTGCAGCACCGCCACTGCCTCCGCTGACGTGCACGCGCGGCGGCGGCAGTGGCGGCCCGGCAGCCAACGCGCTTGACTGCGACGACGCTGTTGGTTTATTTGTCTCGCGCTCATACATGGCAGGCAACGGAGGCGGCAGCGCGGCTGCGCAGCGCTCGATGGCTGCCGTGCCACGGCCCTTCCGACGCAGCTCCGCCAACAACAGCACGATCTCCTGCCGTGCTGCGGCATTGTTAACGTCGGCGCTGGCGGCGCGCACGAAGTGCAGCACATTGCGCACGTCCACCGCCTCGGCCTCCGCCTCCTCGCTGTCCGGCTGCTGCTGCACCATCTCCCGCACGTACTCGCTGACCTCCTGAACCAGCTTCGGTGTCTTCACCATCGTCGCGGTATCCAGCATGTGCCGCGCCACAAAGCGGTAGCCCAATTTTTCCGCAATGAGCTCGCACACCTCCCGCACAAGTGGCTTGTTCTTCGCCTCGGTGAGGCGCGGCGTGAGGCCGGACACAATGGCGTAGCCCGCGCCAGGCGAGAGCGTTGGCGCCTTCCGAATGGCCTCCAGGAAGACCTGCGCGATAAGATGAAACACCTGAAAGATGGGCTCGCGAAAGGACGGGTGCGCGCGGATGTAGACAACCAGGTGGTTCATCCCCCGCACCGCCTGCGTCGGCGTCCACTGCTGCACCATCGCGAGCAGCTTTGCAACGCCATCCTGGCGCCGCGACCACTCCGTCGAGCGCACCATGTCGAGCACGGCATTGTCACCGTCGAGCAGTCCCAGAATGGTCGTCACAGCATCCATCTTGGCGGGCAGCGAAGATTCGAGGGCGATGCCGTCCTCTATAGCGTTTTTACTTGGCGTGGCGGCCTCTCCACTCGTCCCGCCTGCAGCTCCGCCGCTAACGCAACTGCGAGTGGCAGCGCTTGTACCGGCCGCAGCCCGATCACTAAAAGACAATCTGCTAGCTGGTGAGGCGGCGGACGGTGCCCCATCACGAGGGGCGGAGGACAGCCGGGACCCACGTGCGCTGCCTTCGTCGCGCGAGGTGGAAAGCCGGCGCGCGGCGAGTGGTGCGACACCGGACGCCGCAGTGCGCGTGCGGCTTGCGGGTCCGAGGGACGACGTGCGGCCTTCGTTGTCATCTAACCGCGGCATCTTCTTCGCGGGGGAGCTGGATGGCGTGCTACTGAGGACGCCAGAGGCTTGAGGGGTTGGCAGGTTCGACGCCGGCCGCGAGCCCGTTGCGCGCGGGCCGACGCCTGGGGCGCCGCGTGCCACAGCTGCTGCCATGTTGTTGCGCTGGTTGTCGTCTAGCGAGTTAAGCACCGATTTGTACGGCGTCTCTCCAAAGGCTTGGATGAGCTTGTCAAGCAGCACGTAGGCCACGTCGCGAATTGACGCCTTCTCGTCGTTCACCAGGCGCGACAGCATTGCGGTAGACTTGCCAAGCTTGGCGTATTGACTTTTGTCGCCGAGTACGTCGATCATGCGGAGGCAGAAATTGATGATGGCCGTGCGCTGCGTTGGGTTCTTGCTCTGTAATGCTTGGTCAATGTCGTCGTTACACTGGTCCATGGTGACGCAGTCAAAGGTGATCAAGTCCTCCAGCGTCTTCATCAGATGAAGCTGCACACTCAGCTTTTTGTCCTTTAGCTTATCTAGCAGAATGGGAACATACACTCGTGCATACACGCCAAAATCACTACGGAGGCCGCGTGCGCACTCTTGAATCATCTTGAAGCCCAGCAGCATCAGCGGCGCTTGCGGGTCGACAAGGTACTCCTTCATCAAGTTGGCCAGTTCGTGGTAGTCGTCTTTGGCACGAAAGCGCGGCGCAGCTAGGAGAGGGATGAGATGTTCGTTCACGTACTCCACACGACTTTGCCACGTGGTTTCCTTGTCCAGAGCCACACGGAAGAACTTTTTGGGCAGCCGGGGGATGACAGGTATCTCGTCCAGTAGCTGAAATCCGGCCATAGCAACGGCGCCACCCGCGCCGGTGCTAGACAGTGACGCTATCGGCTTCACAACTGCGCCACCTTCCCTCTTTCCGTCAGCCCCGCTGCTGCCTGGCCCCATGCCTTCAATGGACTTTGGAGGTGCTTCGCCAACTTTGACAGATTCAAACTGCTTGCGGAGCTCTTGAACCTGGACGTCGCGCAGGTCAGTCAGAAACCCTTCGATACTTGCCCCGATGTAGCGGTAACACTGGCAGCACAGCGCCACCGCCTCTTTTCGCACCTGCGGGTTCGCGTCGTTGAACAGAGGCTGCAAAGCCTTGAGGATCTCTTTCGTCGGAAAGTGCTGAATTCCGTAGTCCGCCACTAGCGAGGTAGCGAGCTGGGCAGCGCTGAGCCTGTTCTTCGGCGTTTTGTGTGCAAACGCTGGTAGCAATGTGGCGAAGACAGGCTTGATGCACCCCTCGTGGACTAGCTCACTAACAAAACTCTGGCTGGCTTGAGCCGCCTTTGGCCGTCCAGTAATGCCCTTCTCAACGACAAAGTGCAGCACTCCCTCGGCGAGTTGATTGCGCTCCGCCTCCGAACACTGTGGTAAAATGGCGTTGACTGCTTCAATAGCAGCCTCTTGCACCATCGCATTTCCCTCGGTGATGACACGCTTGAGTGAGTCTAAGACAAGCTTTTTCTGTATCGCTGGATCGCGCTGCACTTTCTCAAAACCCTCTTTGCGCGCTTTCCAGTTGTTGTGTACAAGGAGCTGTCCTACGGAGTAGGATCGAAAGTCGTCTTCTTCTTCCGTGGCGCCATCAAACGGTTTGACACCAGCACCCCCACCAACAGGGCGGCTGTCTAGATCCATACCGAGTCTTTGAAAAAGACAGTTAATAGTATATTGAAAAAAAAAAAAGATTGAGAAAGTAAACAAGTCTAGCAGCTCTGGGAGGCGGGGAGTGCAAAGATACAGCGGATGCACCAGAAGAAGCTGCCTTGCGTTTGTGGAGCTGTATTTGCTCTGCTTTTAATCAATATGTTCTGAACAAGCAGAACTATCTGCTTGACTAAGTGTGTTACACGATCGTTGTAAAGAATACAATGAGAATACAATTGTTTTGAAGAGGAGAAAGAAAAACAAAGAGGGAGGAGGCGATGAGCAAAATGAAGTATCGCTGTTTTAAACACTGAGAGAACGCCAGGTAAACCACAAGCAGGAGCGTGAAAACGCGCTAACAAATTCTAGCTTTGCAGAAGAATACGTTCGTTGTTATTCTAAAACAGCCGCCGGTAAACACTTACTGAGAGCACATTATCATACTTGACATCCGTTTTTTCATACACACATATATCAGCTAAACAAATCTAGCTTTCTGATCGTGCCAAGCTTGAGGACTCTCAACGGATCCTGTTGAAAGCTGGAACTCGACCAATTCTTTCCGCTGTTCATGCTAATGCACTTTGAGCCTTTCCAACCAGCAGCGATTCTATTCTTTTACAGTTTTCCATTGACCTTTAATTAAAGCATAGCTATATACCTTCGCCGAGAAAGAAACTTAGTGTAGTAGGAAAATTTTGGTGTAGTGCCCGTGACTCAAAAGAAAAGGTCTTGACAAACTCCAGACAGCGGAACGGACACGATTAAAATGGTGACAGCGGATTTTAAGTCTTAACAAAAGAAACGTCACATATAAAGCACTGGACAAGGTAGGAAAAGTAAAAGAGAAGGACAAAAGAAAAAAAAAAGAAGGAAGGAGCTTTAGTGAAAACAGCACTAAAAGAGAGTACGCGGATCTTTTGACGGAGCGAAGGAAAAAAAATGAAGGTGAATTTTAAAACGAAAGCACTGAAGCAGCCGAGGTGGTGAGCCACTGCAGCTAACAAGTTTTCACCTGTGTGGCCGGCTGTGTGAGACCTTAGCCTTTTCTATGATGGACTGGCGCTTACTTGGAGTTACGTGCAGCAAACTCCTTGAGCAGCGCCTCAACCTCGGCGTCGACGTTGTCAACTTTAGCTACGTTCTTGCGCTCGTACACTTCCACATATCGATCGTTACGGTTGACTATGATGACGCCGTCGCCGACGATCACTTGGTTGGTAGAGGGCGTAGTTTCAGGGGCATCAGCGAGAAAGGTTGCATCTACGTTACTTGTCGCGTGCTCCGACCCAGCTGTGGATCCGTTGCTGCTGTCCGAGATTGAAGCAGAGGAACGCTTTGTCTTCTTTGGTTTGATAGAACGCTTGTTTGTGCGACTGAGGATGCGATACAGCTTGCGAAGGATGATAAAGTAAACAGCCCAGGCCCAGTACTTGCGAAAGAAGGCAAGCACTTCTGGAAATACTGTATGCGCAATCTTGGCGGGGCTCAGACTGTATAACGAGTTCCGCACTGCGGACAGAGCCGCCGGCAACTGATCTGATACTACGTCGCTGTAGAGAGACATGCTGTCTGTCTGATGGGTGCGCGCTGCTCAATCAGAGATGGATAAGCTACAGGTTTTGTGTGATGTTGACAAGAGTGTTATAGAGTGTTTGACGTGAAGTTGGCAGAAGCGAAACAGAAGAAGCAATTCGAAGATGGTGTGCACAGAATCTCACAGCTAGCATTCAGAAGACAGCCGAGCAAACGGAGGAAGGAGGCATTGACAGCTGCAGTCTGATGACAGCGTTCGGCCTATTGCTCAAATGGAGGAAAGAAAATGGGACGCAGTTAGTATGCGTTCTTCTGGCAAAGTTTAGCAAGGCGAAAGAAAGTGGACTGCAGCCACAAAGTTTGTACAAGTAGCCGAAGAGTCGGTCTTTTGCGATGCGCGCAGCGCAGCTGTCCTTCTTGATGACTGAAGCCTTTAAGAAACGAGCGTGGGGCAACCAAATGAGAGAAGTACAACACGACACAGCACAATGTCATCAAAGTCAGAGAAGAAAACAAGAAAAGAAAAAAGAAAAGAGTCTGGTACAAGATGAAAGAAGATCAGAGAAGGGAAACAAAACGTTTTTGGTGCACTGAAAAAAATTTTTTTTTATTGTGTAAATTACGAGTTTGCTTAAGAGAAAAAAAGGAATACGTGGATTTGAGGCAAACTCTAGAAACAACAACCAAAGAAACGCCGCTCAGTTTTCTTCACGCTGTTGAAATTACTCGCCTTTGAGCAGCCTTAACAGGCTTAGCCTGCAACATTAAGTGCAAGTGCTTCACTTTATAACAGGTACAACGCAAAGAGAAGCTCTTCTTGGAGACAGAAACTCAAATCGAAGAAGAGTGGCAAGAAGAAAATGATAAAAGAGAAAGCAAAGAGAAAAGCAGGGTGTGTATTCCCTCTTGGAAGCCATCGTCAAAATTGAAATCATGAATAAAAAAAAACCATTGTAGAAAGCAGTAATAAAGCGTCTTTACCGCACAGTTGCTGGAAGCGTAGCGCAGGAAGCCTTTGATTTTTCCGAACAAGCTAAGCTGGAGAACATCTGTACAAGCTGTGTTCATTTTCATTCGAACATGCAACAGACAGAAAGGAGTTAGTGTAATACGATAATTAGCTTCACTTTTCGAATCAAGGTGGCAACGCTGACAAGCTGCTATTGCGCGTACGCCTGAGTATGACATTTGCACTGCTGCCCTTTGCGAAAGGGGGAAAAGCGATTGGGAAGAGAAAAAAGAAAAAAAGCGCTCGTTGTTTTTAATGCTTCTTTAGCGTGACTGAATGTAGGTGCGGCAGCACGCGTTCAGCAGCACAAAGTAATCTACAACCCTGGTCCAGTTATCGAAGTCCATCTGGTTTGATGCAATGAATGTCACGTAAAATTTCTCAGGTGCGGCACAGTGCACGGTAAACGCGCGCTTTGGCGTTTCTAGGAAGCGGCGCTCGCCATCAGCACATAGAATCTTGCCGTTTTTCTTTAATTGACGATCCTTCTCTACTGGCTCAAGACCAAATGTAAGGGACACGACGAATGATAGCGGAATGTAGCCGTCGATCACAGCGACTTCGTCAGGATTGAAGATTGCGATACTAGCTTCATCTGCATCAATACTGTGCAGCATACGCAGCGCGGCACCGCATTTCAGCGGAGAGTTGGGCTTCTCGTTGAACACGTAGAGCCTGGTGCCGTTTTGAAGAGCCTCCATTGCCTTCTGCACTCGCGGCGACAGTGGTGGCCGCTGTGACACCGGGAAGGATGGCCAGACCGACATCACGTACAGCGCGCACGCCGCGACATTCTTGCCATAGCCTTGGCCGCGCAGAAACTCTACGAGGTTCCCGTCAACCTTCCGGTTGATCCGGCCCGACTTTGACTGTTGCTCTGCCTCGCCTTTCGTCGGCGGATCAGGGAACAGGTTCGGGCAGTGATCGAGGCACTCGTGGACGCGAGTGTTCAGGCACCGCTGCAGAAAACGCTGCTCTTTCTTGGTGAAGTACGCGACATGGGAATACACGTTCCATATCTCGACCGGGTTGTCCTGGTCACGTGGCACATAAATGATTTTCTTGAGCGTGGTGTCGTTGATTGCGACGTGCTTTTCTACCGGTGGTGGAGGCGTAGCCTGCGGCTTCTCCTCTTTCGGCGTTTCTTTCTTCGGCTTCTCATCCCGCACGTCCTTCGCCTCCTTCGCCTTCTCATCCTTTTTCGCGAGCGGCGTGGCTACGGCAGGCTTTGTTGTCGGTGTTGCGGTTTTGGCGGCGGCAGAGGCATCCTGCTTCACTGCCTTCTTCTTTGCAGGTGTTGCGGTCTTCGCGGAATTCATGGTTGACAGTGAGTGCAAGCTAGTTAAAAAGAAGAGACAAAGTACGAGGTTTTCCAGGCTTGTGGCAGAGGTGTTTCTATACTAAGCTTTACACCCTTGACTTCGGCAACTGAAGCTTATTAGATTGGAGTAAAATTTTTAGTGCGAATCAAAAAGGTGAATTGGAAGGGAGGAAGGTATAAAGACCAGGAGGAGGCGAGGAGAAGATGGATGCGCACGTAATGGCTAGTTGTGTTGATAACGGCAACGTACGGTATTGCTTTTAA
>MDUD01008910.1:0-16438 GCA_002216565.1 Crithidia mellificae | reverse complement strand
CCCCGCTCCCCCAATTCTGCCTCTATTTGTCAAGTAATTAAGGCACTATTTTTCTCCGCGAGACATTAACGTCGCTTCTCTGACACGTTTGTTGATGTTGTAACGTCTCTCTTTTCGGAACTACTCTATTTACTAAGTGAATGAGGGCAAGCACCTTTTTTACTGTCTTTAGATTCTCAGTGTCGTACGTTCAATCAAATGCGCTTTTCATAAGAACGCGGAACGAGCAATGTGTGTTACATCACACATTCTAGAGTGTACTCAACTCGCATTCAGTATATGATTTTTTCATTAAGCGTTGCCACCAACCCATAAGCACAGCAATAAGATCTACACCACTCCCTGAGCATTTTTTTGATCACCTGTGCGCCGCATTTTACCAAAAGACTTTTGTGCTTTTTCGCTGATTTCCTTCAAAGGAGACGCAGTATTCTTTTCTTCAACGGCGATGCGTGCCTCTCGTTGCCTTCTCAAGCGAAGAGGAGTCTAGGAACCCCTCGTCGCGCTACTTTTGGTTGTTGTCAATGTTGCCTTGCGGTTCTTGTTTGCATGCAGAAGAGCTCATCCTAGATGGAGGTTTGGCGCAACACGCGTTAACCTTAAAATGAAACACAAACAAAGCAAAGTCGTAAAAAATGATTTTGTTGCTAGATTGTAAAGAGATGAGGTATTTCAACAAAAAAAACCGCTGAGTTATAGAGACAACTTTTTTTTCTCTTACTGGTGTCATTTTAGCTACCAGAGATACCAACTTTTTGGTGTCCGAGCTTTGTTTAAGAGATTGAAAGCGAATTTGATCTCGGAGCGTCACCACACACACAAAAATCAGAGGTGCCAAACTCTTTTTCTCTCTTAAAGATTATATTGTGTGCTACCCTATTTTAAATGAAAAGAAGAATAATTATGAATACTGCTTTTGAAATAAAAACAAACAATTTTTTAAAAACAGATAATGATTTGTTTAATAGCAAGCGCGCTGATTTGACAAAATTGCAATTTCGAATGCTATAAGGCCGATAATCGTAATGAGACTGCACTTTTTTTATATCTCCACGTATACTATGACTCTCACCTTCGCAAATACTAACATTTTGTTTTCACCTTCCTCTGATTTCTACTTCTCCAACTTTTTGTTATTCTCGCTTCTAAACAATTATTGACAAAAACTACTAACTACCTCATTTTAATTTGCTGTATATCAAAAAAAAGCACTTAGCATTGATTTAACTTTGTTATTGTTGTGGTAACGAGGTGCTGTTCTTCTCCTTTTTCTTCTCGTGTTTCCTCCCTTCTCGTTCTTCCTTTTACCCACATACATTAGGGATTGTTAGCAATGATTCTGACACCGACTGTTGAGCGGAACCTGGAAAACATCCAGCTGGCGTTAGAGACAAGTAATGCAGTTCTTATTCAGGGCGAAATCGGCTGCGGCAAAAGCGCCTCCGTGCTGCACTTGGCGGAGCGCTATGGCGCAAAAGAAACGATGATCCAGGTAAACGTCGATGACACGTTCGACAGCAAAGATCTCCTCGGCAAGTTTAGCGCAACGCAAACACCTGGTGCTTTTGAGTGGGTTCCTGGTCCGCTCACCGTTGCCGTGCAAAAGGGGTACTGGGTGCTTATGGAAGACATCGACCTCGCATCTTTCGACGTCTTTTCGGTGCTTCTCTCTCTCCTCGAAAGCTCGACCTTATTCATTCCAGACAAAAACAAATTTCTGCGTGCGCATAGGAATTTCAAGCTCATTGCAACTCAACAGCTGTACACATCTGGCGCAGCGCTTCTCACGCGCAAGACAAACTCGGTGCCGTACGCCGAGCTTTGGGGTACTGTCATCATGCAGTCGCTTACGGCGGAAGAGATGTGTGCCATTATCCACAGCACTTACGCCAACGTCCCTGTCTCCATTGTGGAACAGCTAGCCACATTAACATCGCCGTCATCCGGCGCCAGTCTAGCGGGTCTGCAGAATCTGCTGCGCTGGAGTAAACGAGTAAACAAAAGGTTGCCTAATGCAACCACATCTAATATTAAATCTAATAGTGACACTGGAACGGCATTTATCTCGTCCAGGGTCCGCGAAACGATGGTGAAGGAGGCGTTCGACTGTTTTGTGGCGAAATACCCGCCAGGGAACGAACGGAGCGCCGTTTTGAAGCTTGTGTCCGAGGCGTGTGGCGTTCCTGAAAATGTCGCCGAACCGCTGGTGCTCGAGTGCAAACCGCAAGAGTCGCTTTCAAATCAGACGTACACCGTCGGTCGTGTGCAAATTCCCCTCATTTCCGCCGTTTCGGGGCTCACGCGTGAGAGTCGCGTCGCCTTTGCCCCTACGACGCACGCGATGTCGCTGCTGGAGCGCCTCGGTGCGGCGGTAGAGTCTCACGAACACGTCTTACTGACCGGCGAAACAGGCGTGGGCAAGACATTTATTGTGCAGTATCTGGCGGATCAGCTCGGTCAATCGCTGATTGTGCACAATCTGAATCAACAGACCGACTCGTCCGATTTCATGGGCGGGTGGAAGCCGCTGGACGTCGGCGTCGCCGTGCGCGATCTGTACAGCGATTTTACCGATCTCTTCGGTCTGTGCTTCAACGCGGAGAAAAACGCGCAGTTTCTCAACATTCTGCAGCAGTTCGTGAACAGTCGGAAGTGGGACCGCGCGGTCAACCAAATTATCAAGAGTTGCACCTCATTTAAAGCAAAGAGCGCAACCGTCGCGTACGACCTGGCAACGCAGCAGCGGTGGAGCGAGCTGGAGCAAAAGGCAAATGAGCTGCTTGATACAGTCGAAAAAACCAAAACAAACTTCGCTTTCTTTTTCGAAGAGGGCTCGCTGGTCAAGGCGTGGAGGGAGGGCCACTGGATTCTGCTGGACGAGCTGAATCTCGCGAGCACCGAAGTGCTGGAGCGTGTCTCCTCTGTCCTCGGTGATGTAGACCGGCTGTTTCTGACGGACAAGGACTCGTCAGAGCCAATTATGCGCCACAAGAATTTCCACGTGTTTGCAAACATGAACCCGCCGACGGACGTGGGCAAAAAGGACTTGCCCCCCTCGCTGCGCTCGCGCTTTGTCGAGTACTACGTTAGTGAGCCGTTTAATCGCAACGACATCAGCATCGTCGTGCGCGAGTACATTGGCTTTCTCACGGCGGACGCCAAGGTGGACGAGATCACGGACTTCTTTCTGGACTGCGTCAACAACGCGAAAACCAAGCTGTGCGCGCTGGATGGTGAGTCCAAAGCACCGTCTTTCAGCTTGCGAACGCTAACCCGCGCTCTCTCGTACGTGCGTCGTGCAACCCCGCTCTACGGATTCACGATCGCCCTGTTCGACGGGCTCATGCTTGGCTTTGCCACCCCGCTGCAGCGTCAGTTCCACGCGGTGGTAGAGCAGCTCATTGTTAAGAACATCTTTCGCGGAAAGCGGCCGCACCCGCCGACGCTGCCGGCTGCACCGAAGGAGGGCTCGTTTCTCGCGTACGAGCACATGTGGATCCCTGCCGGCACGGAGACGCCGTTCTGCGACGAGGCTTTCATTCTCACCGATAGCGTCAAGGGGCATCTCACCAACCTTGGCCGCGCCGTGTTTGCCAACCGGCCTGTGCTGCTAGAGGGTCCGACCTCGTCGGGCAAGAGCTCGATGGTCAAGTACCTCGCCGAACTCACTGGGAACAAGTTTGTGCGCATCAACAACCACGACAGCACCGAGGTGCAGGAATACCTCGGTCACTACGTCACGGACGAATTTGGCAAGCTACGCTACGTGGACGGCATCCTGGTCAACGCCGTCCGCCATGGCTACTGGGTGGTGCTGGACGAGCTCAACCTGGCCCCCACCGACGTTCTCGAGGCCCTCAACCGTCTGCTGGACGACAACTGCGAGCTTTTTGTGCCAGACACACAGGAAACCATCAAACCGCACCCTCAGCTACGCATTTTTGCCACGCAGAACCCAGCGGGGATCTACGGCGGCCGCAAGATGCTCTCCCGCGCCTTCCGCAACCGCTTTCTCGAGATCACCGTTGATGAGATCCCGACGAAGGAGATCAGCACCATTCTGTGCCGCCGCTACGCACTGCCACAGAGCTTTGCCGAAAAGATGGTGGAGGTGATGACAGCGCTACAGATCCGCCGCCAGAACTCGCAGATCTTTGCCGGGCGTCACGGCTTCATTACACCTCGTGATCTGTTTCGCTGGGCAGAGCGCCGGCCGGAGACGTACCAACAGCTGGCGGAGCACGGTTTTCTGCTGCTGGGCGAGCGGTGCCGCAAGCCGAGCGAGCGGCAGGTTGTCCGGGATGTCATGGAGTCCGTCACAAAGACGCAGCTAGACGAAAAGAAAATTTACCACCCTTCGTACTGGCCATTTGTGCAGAAGTACTACGAGCAGATCGAAAGCGGAGTTATTGACGAGTACAAGATTGTCTGGACGGAGTCGATGCAGCGCCTCTTCACTATCGTTGGCATTTGTCTCGAGCACAAGGAGCCTGTGCTGCTTGTCGGCGAGACCGGCAGCAGTAAGACCACCGTGTGCCAGTTGTGGGCGGCCTTGCTCAACATCCCGCTCCACATTCTGAACTGCCATCAACACACGGAAGCGGCGGACTTTCTCGGCAGTCTCCGCCCTGCGCCGCCGGATCGCCGCGACCAGGCGTTGTTCGAGTGGCGCAACGGCCCGCTGGTGCAAAGCATGCTTAACGGCGACATGTTTGTCCTCGACGAGATCTCCTTGACGGAGGATAGCGTGCTGGAGCGCCTGAACAGCGTCCTCGAGCCATCGCGTAGCGTCACGCTGGCGGAGAAGAGCAGCGCCGACTGCATTGTCGCGCACGAGCGCTTCCTCGTGATGGCCACCATGAACCCTGGCGGCGACTTCGGCAAAAAGGAGCTCTCGCCCGCGCTGCGCAACCGCTTCACCGAAATCTACGTACGTCCCACGACGGATGTCAAGGAGGTGGGCATGATCCTCTCACGCCGCATGGAGCCAGCGCTGGAGGAGTGGGCGTCGCGGATGGCAGCTGTGCTGTGCCGCGTTTCAGAGGTGACTTCGACATCCGGTGCGCCTCAACACATCAGCATCCGCGACATCATCGGCTGGGTGTCCTTCATGAACGCCGCGTACGGCCGGTGTCCGCCAGAGGTGGCGTTCCTGCAAGGACTGGACGCGGTCATTCTCGACGGCATCGGCGTCGGCAGTGGACAGTCAGAGGCGTCGTGTGCGATTGTGAAGAACAGCTGCACCACCCAGGCGGTCGAGGAGGTGGCCCGGCTCGGCCACGGCAAAGTTGACTACGACTCTCTCTCCGCGAAGCCTTTCTGGGAGGTGTGCGAGGGTATGGCCGAGCCCCAGCTGCCGCCGTCCATGCAGAACCGTTTCTTCTTCGGTGCCCCAGCGACACGGCGGAACTTGTCGAAGCTGATGCGCGCGAGCCTCGTGAAGAAGGCAGTGCTGCTTGAAGGCAGCCCCGGCGTCGGCAAGACGAGCATTGTGGAGGCCTTGGGCTGCGCGTTGGAGCGTCCGGTGGTGCGTATCAACCTCAGCGAGCAGACAGATATCATGGATCTCTTCGGTACCTACCTGCCGTGCCCAAGCGACGATGTCGCCATCGTGGACGCTGCCGTGGCAGCAGAGGACGAAAACGACGGGGCGGCTCGCACGTCTGGAGAGGGCGAGACCGGCGAAAACGAGGAGGAGAGTGCGCCGGTGGACGCGGAGGCGATGCCCGCGCCTGGACGTGGTAAAGGGCCCCAGTTCGCGTGGTCTGACGGCGTGCTTCTGCGTGCGCTCAAGGAGGGTTCGTGGGTGATCCTCGATGAGCTGAACTTAGCCAGTCAATCGGTGCTGGAGGGTCTCAACGCACTGCTGGACCACCGCTCCACGGTTTTCATCCCCGAGCTCAACGAGGAATTCCACGCACACCCCGACTTCCGCGTCTTTGCGTGCCAGAACCCGCTGCTGGAGGGTGGTGGTCGCAAGGGTCTGCCGCGCAGTTTTCTCAACCGTTTCATCAAGGTGCACGTCGAGGCCTTCGAGGTGAGCGACCTGATCGTGATTGCGCAGGCGGTGTGCCCGGACATCGAGGAGGCAACGCTGCGCCGCATGGTCGACTTCGTTGGCCAGCTGCAGCAGGACACGATGGTGCGCCGCCTCTACGGACTGCGCGGCAGCCCGTGGGAATTCAACCTGCGCGACGTGCTGCGGTGGGCGAAGCTGCTGCAGTCGTACGAGGTCCGCGACCGCCCGACGTCGTTTGCCGACATGCTCTTCCTCCAGCGTATGCGCACGGAGGAGGACGTGGCCCGCTGCCGCGCCTCTCTCGCGCGCTGCTTCTCCGCGGAGGCAGTTGCGCGCGACGTGCCGGACGCGTGCGACTCGGACTTTCTCATCCACGACGGCGCGGTCTACTTTGCGCGGCAGCGGCTCGTGCAGCGGGAGCAGGCCAGCCTGAGCGCCGCCGATGCACAAGCGCTCGGCTCGCTGCTTCTGCTCCCCTCGCAGGCGCACCTGGTCAAGTCCCTTCTCGTCTGCGTGGAGCAGAATCAGTTTGCGCTGCTCGTCGGTCCATCCGGTGCGGGCAAGACATTCGCGCTACGCACCGCCGCTGCCCTCGCCGGCGCGAAGCTGGTCACGTTCTCGATGACCGCCAGCTGCGACACGGTCGACCTGCTTGGCGGCTTTGACCAAGTCGAAGGAAAGCAGGGCGAGTTCGAGTGGCGCGACTCCCTCGTGCTCGAGGCGATGTTGCAGGGGCACTGGCTGGTGCTGGATAACGTGAACTACTGCAACGCCAGCGTGCTGGACCGGCTGAACCCGCTGGTGGAGCCGAACGGTGTTCTGTCCGTGAATGAGCAGGGTATCGTGAACAATGAGGTGCGTGTCATTCGCCCGCACCCGCGCTTCCGCCTCTTCGCCACGCTGAACCCGCGCTACGGCGAGATCTCGCGTGCGATGCGCAACCGCGCCGTGGAGCTGTACGCGACTCCCGTCGCCATCCCGTCCATGGAGAGCCTCGCCCTCAGCGCACACGCCTCCGTCGTCACGCAGGCGCAGCAGCGAGGCCGCACCGCAGCAGAACGCGCAGAGGACGCGGAGGACGACGAGGCTGACGAAAACGGCAGCGCAGCGCAGCAGCTTGAGAGTGCCGCGACCGGGCTCACTACCCCTGTTCGCCCACCCCCAGTGCAGCTGCTCTCACGCCTGCTCAGCTACCACCACACCTTCGCCTCTGTCGGCTTCCACGCGGACTCGCAACACCCTGGATCGGCGCAGCTCAGCGATGCCCTCTCCGCCGGCGCACCGAGCGTCTTTACGCTGCTGCGCACGAGCCGGCTGCTGCGGCCCGAGAGCCTGGTCAGCGACCTCGAGAAGCTCATTATGCACCGCTACATCCAGAACCGCAGTGGCCACTGGACTGGGTTTAAGGCAGACCTGCTAGAGCTGCTGCGCCGCACCATGGACGGCGCCGGCGACGAGGACGCGGACGCCTTCATGACGCGCGTCCTGCACGACATCGACGATGCCGCAGCGGTGCTGCGAGCCCTGCAGCTGCACGTGGCCGATGGCGAGGGCGAGGGCGAGGAGGAGCCGCTGTACACGACGCTGTCGACCATCACGACACACAACGAGGAGGAGGAGGAGGAGCAGAAGGCCGAAGCCGCTGCGGCACCCTCGGAGGATGAGGTCGCCGTGGCACTGGTGCACCGCCGTGTCCACCGCGCCGCCCTCGCACTGAGACAGCTGCTTGCGAAAGCGCAGCAGGCGCAGGAGAGCCACAGCGTTGCCACGGATCTTGTGAGTGGTGCCGTGGTGAAGGTCGAAGATGCCAAGACGTCCAGTGCACTCCCTCACCAGGTGGAGGACGTGCTGCTGTGCTTTGTGCTGGACCAGTGCATGGACAGCGTGCCGCTCAGCGCCGTAACGGCTGCTCGCCAGCTGTGGGTCAGCCGCCACCTGCCCGCTGCGCTGTCTACGCGCGTGCAGCCACTCTTCGACACCGCCTTCAGTTCACCGGAGATGCTCGGGTCCCTCTACACCCGCGCGGTGCAGCTGGTGGGCCCTCACGCCGCGTCCCTTGCTGCACTTTGGCAGTGCCACCCGCAGGTGGTGAGTTCGACACTGGTGAACAACGCGCTGGCGCGGCTGTGCGACGCCATTCACGCCGAGCTGGCCAGCGTCGCGAGCACCGCCCTGCCGCCACGCACCTTCCAGCGGTTGCTGCGCCTCGTCGCCCCTCTCGCGCGACTCGTGGTCCAGCACGCCCGCGAAAATTACGGCGTGCACTCAGACAACTACATCCCCCTCGTCACTTACACAGCACTGGTGTGCAACATGGCACGCAAGGCTCAGGAGCCGCCGCTGCGCCACGGCGCCGAGCTTGTTGCGGCCACCACGGCGTTTCTGGAAGCGCTGCAGCAGCACCTGGACCTGCCTTTCCCGCTATTGGGCGGCAAGGCACCGCTGCACCGCTACGTGCCGACGCCGCACATCACCACGGCCGAGGAGCGGCGTGTCCTGCAGGCGTGGAACAGCGCCGCGGCAGCTGCACCGTCCGGCGCAACAGCATCCGTGAAGGCGGAAGGCGGCGCGGCGAACGCAGCTGACGCGGCGCAGGCGCTCCTGCACCGTCTGTGGGAGTCCGGCGCCTTTCGCGAGGGCTTTGCGTGCTTGCAGCAGCTGCTGTACCTCCGCGCCACGGCGGCCGCCGCAGCTCACCACAATTGCAGCCACGACGAGGCGAGTCACAGCGGTACTGTTGCCACCACAACTCCATCCAGTGCTCCACTGGGGCTGCAGTCGCATCTGCTCCCCGCCATTCAGGCCCGCATGAAAGCCTTTGTCCAGACGTACACCACCCAGCTGCCGCTCTTCACGGAGCTGGAGATGGCGTTGTGGCGCAGTGTTCAAGGACTGGCCCCTGCGGATGTGCCCCACACGACCCAGGCCCTGGCGGAGCTGACGCCGCTGCTCGTCAGCCGCTTTGCTCACCGCTACGGCGTGACCGGGCCGCGCCACCTCGCCGCCGGCGCGTGGGCCGTGGCGGCGGCGGAGTGCGTGCGCTACGGTGCGCAGGTCCCCGTGATGGACGTGGGCCGCGCGGACAGCAGCCGGCTGCGTGCCCTGGCAGGCCTCAACGCGTTTCTGCAGACCTGCCCGCTGGCGGCGACGGCACCGCTGGAGGAGTGGACGATGAACTCGCAGCGGGAGCTTATGGGGGTGCTGTGTGCGTGCTTCCCGGACCTGGCCGCCCAGGCCCCGGCAAGCCTGCCACCAGCGCGGACGCTGACGGCGACGTCGCTGGCGCAGCAGCCCCTCTTCGCCGCAGCGGAGGCGACGATCGCCACTGCAGACCCAACGCAGTCCCCGCTGCTCGCGAAGCAGAAGCCTCTGCTGGCGGCCCTCCTGCACCGCCTACGCACCAGCACCAGCGGAAGCAGCAGCGGTGAGGCAGCGGACCTGCTCCCTATTGTGACGCTGCTGTGGACGGTGAAGTGCCGCCTGCTGCTGCCGCAGTCGCCTGTCGACCCGATGTACCGCCGCGAGTGCAAGAAGGCGGTGGCGTCCGCGGAGCTTGAGCTGCTGGAGCGCCTCGATGGCGCTTTTGCCTGGGCGGAGCGGCTGGCGCTGCGTCAACACAGCCCGCAGCGGGAGGTGCTGCAGGTGCTGCGGTCGCAGGAGACGGAGCTGCGGCGCCGCGCGCAGCAGAAGTACGTGGCCCGCCCGGATGCCACCGGCATGCAGTACGCCACCCTCATCCGCAAGCTCTACCAGGTGTGCACCACGCTGCTGTCGGACGCACGTGTGCTGGGCCTCTTCGACCTCACGAGCCTCACCGCCGCCGCCTCCCCTGCCGACGCCGCGGTGGTGGCGGGGGAGATGGTGGCCAGCCGCGAGGCTTGGAGCGACTTGCTGTTTGAGCAGGTGATGCAGCTACTGGCCGAGTACGGCGGCTACGAGGACGTCACGGTGAACTTCGCCGAGGCGGCCCTGTTTGCCTCGATGGCGGCGCGGGCGAGCTGCACGACGGACCGCCGCCTCGTCGCGGCGCTCGCACACGCCAGCGCTGCCCGGGCCCTCTTCCCCCGCGAGGACACGCTGCGCCTACTGCAGTTTCCCTCGCCGATGGTGCACGCCCTGCCGATGCCGCCCACGCACCACACGTCCGCTCTGCTGCGCCACCGCATTGTCTACCTTGACGCGTGCCTCTCGCTGCTGGCGGGGACGGCGCCGCAGGGCACCAGCCGTGCCTTTGTCGAGGACGTCTTTGCGCAGTACCGCACCCTCTTCCGTCAGATCGAGGAGTGGGAGGCGCAGGAGCGGCACGCCGACGAGATGGCGGTGCTGTACAAGGAGAAGGCGGTCGTGATCGAGGGCGACGACGAGAAGCTGCTGCGCAAGCTGAAGGAGCTCTTTCCCAGCTACGAGAAGGAGTTCAGCGTGGAGGCGCTCGAGGCGGATGCCGCGGCTGAGTCGTCGGACAAGAAGGCGGAGGAGCAGGTGGAGGGCCGCCGCGCCAAGTTTGCCCGCATCCTTTTCAAGGAGAGGGACGGCCACTACCTGCGCCACCTGGTGGAGGTGCACCGCACCTTCTACTGGCGCCTCGTGTCCAGCCGCATGCACGACACCGCGGCGTCGCCCACGCACCTCCTCAATGCCTTTTGCCACCGCTTCGACGCGCTGTCGGCGGAGCTGCACGCCTACCCGTCCACCGTCACCGCACACGGCACGTGCACTGCCAAGGACGGCAACACCAGCCATGTCGGCGTGCGTGGGCAGGAGGAGCAGCTGCTGCTGAACGGCTTTGCAGCGCGTGTGTCGATGCTGCGGGCGGAGATGAACCCCACGGCTGTCTCGCTGGAAGAGCGTCGGGAGAGCGGCTTCAACATCTTCCTCGACACCGACATCTACGAGCTGAGCCGCTTCAGCAAGCCGCTGCACGAGCTGCTAGAGGCCGTGCAGAAGCTCGCCCTCACCTACCCGGACACCCCGGCCCTGCAGCGGTGCCTGCGCGTGGGCCACAAGATCGCCGCCCTCCCTGCGATGAGCACCCCGCTCATGAAGGTGATGGCGGGCTGCGAGGTGTTGCTGCGCGAGTGCTACGAGTGGGAGCGCAACGCCTCCCACGAGGTGTCGCTCATGCGGCACATGACGGAGCTCTCCGCCTTTGTGCTGCGCTGGCGGCGGCTGGAGCTGCACTGCTGGTCGCACGTCTTCCAGGCGAAGCGGGCGGAGTTCGAGCTGCAAGCCGCGCAGCAGTGGTTCACCCTGTACGATGTGCTGCTGTCCACCGCGGACGACGACGACGATGAACCGGCTGAGGAGGGGGAGGGGGAGGAGGTGGCACGGCTGCTGCGCCGTTGCCGCCGCGCCTTCCAGCACGCCTCGCAGTTCATGTGGAACGCCACCTTCGGCGATTACGCCGTCCGCCTGCGCCTTCTGCAAGGCTTTGGCTTCCAGCTGCTCGCCGCTGAAGGGCCGCAAGCCCCCCTGGCCAACACCATCCTGCACGTCTGCGACTTCTTCACACAGTTCGAGCCCTTCATCGCAACGCAGTGCCGCAACGCGGTCCAGCCCATTGAGGAGGACATCGCTGAGTTTGCCAAGATCATGCGGTGGGAGGACGCGAACTACTACGCGGTGCGGGCTACCGCCGAGAAGTCGCACATGAAGATGGCCCGCGTGCTGGGCTCGCTGGAGGAGGCGCTGCGCACGCCGGTGCTGCCCGTTATCACCACGGAGGAGCAGCGCTGCGAGGATGACGTGTCGCTGGGCTTTACACTGGCCGACGCGTCGGAGGCGAAGTCGCCGTCGAAGAAGAAGAAAGGAGAGAACGGGAAGGGCCAGAAGTCGAAGAAGGATAAGAAGGAGGCAGAGGCGACGTCGCCAAAGGGCAAGGGCAAGCCGCAGAGCACGAAGCGGCTGCGCAACGGTAAGGCAGTGGCTGGCGAAGCCACCTCGGAGAAAGAGGGAGAAGGCGAGGAGGTGGCAGCGGCGGGCCCCACGGCTGGCAACGCGCACCTCTCCAAGGCGCACCAGTTCATGCAGGATGCCGCGGAGGAGGTGATTGAGAACGTGACGGCACTGCAGCAGCCCAAGACGCCGAATCAGATGAAGGTGCGTGCCCTCAAGACCCTCTTTCACCGTCTCGCGGAGGCGGGTGTGCCGCACACGCACATCGACCAGGTCGGTGCCTGGGAGGTTGTCTTTTCCTCCACCGAGGCGCTGCTGGGCTGCCGCGAGAGCCACGCGGACCAGACGGCGGCGGTGGCCTCGCTTCAGGCAGCGGCGGCCGAGCAGTACCGCTTTGCGCGGTGGCTGCAGCGCCTGCGTGAGGTGGAGCGGAAGCCGCACCACGACCTTTCCGCCGCCCAGGCGAAGCGTGGCACTGGCACGGCGGAGAGCCTCTTCGCCGCCGCCGTGCGGGCGTCCTCGCTGCTGTGCGAGCTCTACCACACCCACACGCAACTGCAGGTGCTGCAGAGGAGCGTGCAGAGCGCCGAGGTCGTCGCCGCGGACGGCGAGGGCGACGCGCCGGGGGCGGTGGTGGCTGCCACGCGTGCCCTTCTGGATGACGCGGTCGAGGTGGCGTGCCTTGCGCAGTCCCTCTGCGGAGGCCTGTCGTGGATGGTGCAGCAGAAGCTGGTGCCGGCCGACGCCGCCGAGGCGACCCGCCTCATCGGCGAGATGGCGGTTGTGTCCCATGAGCTGTGGGGCCTCTGCACCGCAAATGAGCCGATGCGCCGCTCGGCGATCACGGTGCTGCCACCCGGCATCACCGCCGCCGTCCTCGATGCCCTGCGCGGCCTCCTCGGTGTGGCCACGCGGCTGCAGGCGTGTGCGGCGACGTGCAGTGCGGCTGCTGCCGCTGCACAGCCCCTCGTTGTGGCCGTCACGGACGTCCTCGCTGCACACGAGCAGCACCGTGATGGCGACGGCATCGCCGCGGGGGAGGCGTCTGGCCGCCCAGCCGGGGATGCGAAGCGCCGCCGCACGGAGGAGCCACCAGCCTCGTGGGGCCAGCGGCTGGCACGCGCGCTGAGTGAGCTGGACGCCGTGGTGGCGACGGACGAGGACGCGGTGGCCATCGTCGATGATGCCCTTCCGCCGCCAACCGCGCCGACCGCGCCTGAACCGCAGGCCGACGCCTCCGAATCAAAGGTGGAGGCGAAGGAGAGCGACGGGGAGGGGAGTGACGGAGACGAGGTCGCCTCTGGCGCGGAGGCGGTGTACGCGCAGTACGCCGAGTATGGCACCACGGTGCAGGCCTCCTTGCAGCGGCTGGTCCCTGTTTTGGAAGACCTGCTTGCGTCGCAGGCGTCGGTGCACCACGCGGTGGCGCACGGCACCGCCACATCGACCTCGACGACGGCGGTGGTCGCTGCGGCTGGCTCGCCCGCGCTGGTGCTGACGCAGGCGGAGAAGACGGAGTTGCTGCCGCGGCTGTCGGTGTGTCTGCGCGAGGTGGAGCGTGCGCGGGCGGCGTGGACGGCGGTGTTGGCGGCGCAGTGCCACTTCGGCCTCGTCGTGTCGCGCCTGTTCACCGTGCTGCTCAAGAAAGGTTTCTGCAAAACCGAAGACGAGGAGCCGGAGGATGGCGAGGGGGATGGCGAGGGCGGCGCACAGCAGAGCGGCACCGGCATGG
Organism: Crithidia mellificae; assembly: GCA_002216565.1. Taxonomy (NCBI): domain Eukaryota; phylum Euglenozoa; class Kinetoplastea; order Trypanosomatida; family Trypanosomatidae; genus Crithidia; species Crithidia mellificae. Next base: position 2,795 of record MDUD01008910.1, on the reverse strand, counting down.
ACGACGGCGAGGGCGAGAAGGACGTCACCGACCAGATCGAGAATGAGGATCAGCTCATGAACATGAAGGACAAGGAGGAGCAGCCGGAGAAGGAGCAGCGGGAGGGGGAGAAGGACGAGGAGGAGGAGGATAACGCGGCGGATGTGGAGACGGACTTCAACGGACAGAAGGAGCAGCGCGAGGAGAGCGATGCGGAGGGCGACGAGGAGGGCGAGGAGTCCGATAAGGAGATGGGCGACGTCGACGATGGCACCGAGCAGGAGCGCAAGAAGTCGAAGAAGGACGCCGGCGATGAAGACGACATGAACGAGGACGGCGGAGACGCAGCCGAGGAGGTGCCGGAGGACGATCTCGCCGAGGAGGACGGCAAGGACGACGACGACAACGCGGACGAGACCGGCGGCTTCGAGGACAAGGCGGAGGAAATTCGCGAGGCCGAGGCGGAGCGGGACGGCGAGCACGACGTGGTCGGCGACGATGCGAAGAGTGAGATGGACGAGGACAGCGGCAACGACAGCGGCAGCGACAGCGGCGACTCCGTCGAGCGCAGCGACGCGGAGGGCGAGGAGAAGGACGAGAGCGTGCCGGACGACGAGCTGCCCACAGACGCGGATGAGGAGCCGCAGGAGGGCAGCGATGGGTCGGAGAACCACGCCGACGACGACGCCAGCACCGACGGCAACCGCAGCGAGTTCGGCGAGGAGGAGGTGGAGCAGGCGGACGGGGACGCGGACGGCAGCGCGAGCGACCTCGAGGACGCCAGCGATGCGGCAGACGAAAACGTCTACGAGGGCGGCCGCCAGGATGATCGAGAGGGCGAGGAGGCCACGGAGGAGCAGGACAAGGACAAGAAGAAGGACAAGTCCAACAAGCCGCACCAGGAGCAGGCCGCCAACGAGGAGGAGCAGCCCGGGGAGCAGCAGGAGCAGGACGATGCCGGGCAGAACTGGAAGAAGCAGCAGGAACAGAACGACCAGGCGCAGCGCCGCGACAACACCGAGCAGACGCGCTCCCAGCACAACCCATACCGCGCCGTGAAGGAGGCCCTGCAGCGCCACCAGCGCCAGATGCAGCAGCTAAACCTCAACCAGCACGTCGAGGTGAAGGACGAGAAGGAGGAGCCGACGCAGGAAAAGCCGCCAAAGCCGGACGAGGCGGACGCCCCGGAGGACATGGAGGAGTTCGACTGGGACGAGAACGGCGACCGCGAGGGCCTGGCGGCGGCGGAGCAGACGGAGGCGAAGCCCACCGAGGCCGCAGACGAGGCGGAGAAGGACGAGGACGACGGCGCGGAGGACAGCGAGGCGGACGGCGACGACTCAGCAGCGGAGACGCCGCAGGACGCGCGCCGCAAGCGGCACCAGAACAAGGACGATCTGACGAAGCTGGAGGAGAAGGAATCTGCGGAGAAGTCGTCGAAGAAGAAGTCGAAGAAGCAGGTGCGCACGCTGGCGCGGGAGGAGGAGGAGAGCCAGCTGGACGAGGAGGACGACGCGGCGGCGCAGGAGAAGGACACGGACGTGGCTGCGGAAGCCAACGCCAAACTGGAGCGCGGCCGTCAGCTCTGGCTGGAGCAGGAGACGGCGGTGCAAGGCCTGTCGCAGCAGCTGTGCGAGCAACTGCGCCTCATCCTCGCCCCAACCCTCGCTGACAAGCTCCAGGGTGATTACAAGACTGGCAAGCGGCTCAACATGAAGCGTATTATTCCGTACATCGCCTCGCAGTTCAAGAAGGACCGCATCTGGCTGCGTCGCACGAAGCCGAACAAGCGCACCTATCAGATCCTCGTGGCGCTGGATGACTCGCTGAGTATGCAGTGCAACAACGCCGGCGTGCTCTCGTGCCGCGCGGTGGCCCTCATTGCGAAGGCGCTGCAGCAGCTGGAGGTGGGTGAGTTCGGCGTGGCGTGCTTCGGCAAGGAAACGGTGATGGTGCACCCTCTCGAGGAGCCTTTCCTCGCCGACAGCGGCCCGCGCCTGTTCAGCGAGATCACCTTTGAGCAGAAGTCGACGGACATGAAGAAGATGCTGGAGACCACGCTGACCTACCTTGACGACGCACGCGACCGCATGCACGGCCAGACCCGCTCGACGACGCAGCAGCTGCAGCAGATTATGTTCGTCATCAGCGATGGCCAGATCACCGAAGATCGCGCGGCGTTGCGGCAGCTCATGGTGCGTGCGGAGGAGAACCACCAAATGGTGGTGCTCGTGCTGCTGGACATTAACGCCGCAGAGGGCAGCGGGAACGCGAGCAGCGCACAGGCGGCTGCCAGCAATTCGGCGGCGGCGGATGCGCCGCTGACGAGGAACTCGAAGTCGCTGCAGGGGCTGTCGACGGCGGAGCAGCTGCGCCGCCTGAAGGCTGACCGCGAGAAGCGACTGCAGGCGGTGAAGACAAACTCGCGCTCGGTGCTGGATATGCAGATTGTGAGCTTCTCCGGCAAATCCGTGGTGCGCCGGCCGTACATGGAAGACTTTCCCTTCCCGTACTACCTTATTATCCGCGACATTCAGAACCTCCCTGAGATCATCGCGGATGCCATGCGCCAGTGGTTCGAGCTGCTGAACGCAGGTTTGTAAATAACGAAATAATTTTTTTTTTGGTTTTTTATGATTTATTTTTACCATGAATTGGTTCCTTTTTCTTTGATGAGTCTGAGTGTTTTTACTGGTTTTTCTTTTCTGAAGAGTTCAACATTCGTTAAGTTTGATGCCGTTTTTATTTTTCTTTCAACTAAACTTGCTAATTTTGACGTCTTTCATTCCTTGAGTTTAGGTTCCCTATTGTTCTCT
>MDUD01008906.1:0-15641 GCA_002216565.1 Crithidia mellificae | reverse complement strand
AATCTGATTTTCATACAATTCTAGTGCCGCTGAAGTGTCTTGCCGCGCAGCTGTTGGCGCAGGTCGTCGATCTCTGCCTGCTTCCGCGCCAGCTCCTGCGCAAACGCCTCGATTTGATCCCCGACCACCGCGAGCGCCTCTGCCGAGCTGGCGGCGGTCGCGTCACCGTCGCGGGGCGGTGGCATCAACGGTGTCGACTGTGCAGAGGCACACTCGCTCTGCCGCACGAGCTCCCGCAGGTAGTGCAGCTCCTTGGCGGTGCATCGCCGCTGCTCGTGCTTGCTGGCCCCGTGCACTCCATCCTTCGCAGATGTGTTGTTGTGGGCGTACACACGCAGCTTCTCCTGCAGCTCCGCTGGCAGGGCCTTGTAGTACGACCACACGGCCTCTTCAAATTTGCGGTGGCGCCGCAGCGCGTCTTTCAGTTTCGCCTCGGCCTCTCGCACCGCAGCGGTGGTGTCACTTCGGCTTGTCGTGGTTTGTGGGCGGCCGGAGTGGCTGTGGAGGGGCTTCACGGTGGAGAGGTGCGCCTCGTGATCGGAGGAGGACGAGTGGAAAGATGCGGCGCGCCGCCCAGTCCCGTGGCGTTTCTTCACAGCACGGCCGGAGCAATTGACGTTGGCCTTTTCTTCATCCTGTGGCAGCTGGATGCGCTGCTGCTGCTGCTGCCGCCGCGCAGACAACTCGTACTCGTCCAACGCGCTGTGGGTCGAGGTAACAGTGTTGAGGTGCCGCTTCAAGTCGTCAAGCTCGCATTCCTTCGAGTAGCGCGACTGGCGCAGCTCGCGAATGCACCGCTGCTGATCCTTCACCATCGCCTCTAACGCCTTCTCCTTGCTGCTCTTCGCCTTGTGGCTGTTGTGGCGCTCGGCGGGGGTGGGCGGGCTGTACAACTGTGCCAGCGCATCCTCCGTGTCGAGTCCGGCAGCGTCGTCGATGAAGAAAGACGGCGGTGCACGAGTGGCACGCTTGGCAGCCCCGGCACGCTCACCGTCGTCGTCCACCGCCAGCGGGTTCGACCTTCGCTTCGTCGCGGAGTAGCTGTTCACGACGGCGGTACGCTGCAACGGGCGCTGTGGTGTGGTTTCAAGATCGGCAGGCACTGCCTTGGTGATCGCAGTGCGGGTGGCAGCATCTGTCTTGGCTTGCGCGGAGGCTCGCGTCCGGGGCGGGGCGGTATCGACCGCGCTCGTGGAGGCGTCTTCTAACAGGAGCCTCGTGCCGCCTTCCGCAGTGCGTGACGTGGAGCGTCGTGGCGGCGGACGGGGCGGAGGCGATGTGAGGAGTAACGGCGTGCTGGACGCCGCTGCTGCTGCTGCAGCTCCCGTGCGCTGTGGCGCGGAGGTGGAGCGCGTCCCACGCGTGCGCGGCACCTCGACCACCCTCTCTGGTCGCGGTGTGCGGGCAGCTGGCATGGCAGCGGCAGAGCTGCTTGACGCCGCAGCGGCTGCAGTGATTTTTGTTTCGTCAGTCGACTCCTCTGGTGGCTGCAGGGCACGCGGGGACGCAGACGCTGATGGCACGCGGTGGTAGCGCATCGCGTTCTTCTTCACCCGCGACCCGTCTGGCCACAAAACGAGAGTCGCCTCCCACTCCTCCTGTGCCTCGAACAGCCGACACGCCATCTCTTTCCCGGTGCACTGCCGGTACACGAAGCGGAGGACGCGTACGAGGTCACTGAACTGCTCCTGCGACTCTGCAAACAGCAGCAGGTCCACCGGCATCTCAAAGAAGCAGTTCCAGTGAAGGTAGTTTTGCGGCTTCACGGCGAACGGCCGCGCACGCATGCGGATGCCGACGGCGCGGCTGGTGACGTCGCAGATGATTTCCGCCACGTCCTCCACTTTGGAGCATCGCGACACGGTGCCCGTGTCCGCCGCGGCGAGGTTGATTGTATAATCTGTAATAAAGCAGACGCGCTTGTCTTTGGTGCGCATGCGGTTCAGCTTGCGCAGCACGTCAAAGAAAAAGAGCTGCGTCTCATGCAGGTAGGCGAAGGGGTCGTGGTAGTCGGGAGGGACGCGAATGAAATCGCAGCTCATGACCGGTGCGAAGAGCAGATCCTCCGGGTAGCCGTCGCGGGCGGCGCCGTCATGCCGTGATCGTGAATTTTTGCCATGACCACGCGGAGAGGAGCAGCGAGTGGAAGAGGAGCAGAAAGACGACGACGCGGAGGGCGTTGCTGCCATGAGTGACAGAGAGAGAATAGAAGAAGAGAAAAAGAAGCTGTGGCAGCTAAAATAGAAAGGAAAAGAGAAACAACGATTCTACACAAGAGCAATGTACACCCAAACACGCTCTTCGGAGAAAAATGGTTGAGAGAGGCAGAATTAATGATTTGTTGGAAGCAAAATAGAGAGAATGGACGAAGGAGAGCGAGTTTGAGGGTACAAGACAGCGGTTGGGATTGCGCGCGTGAATAGTATGTCTCCTATTAAGCTTTACCGATTTAACTGGTACATCTTTTTTAAAGATTTGCCAATCTGCAGCCTTGACGTCTGTGCTACAGCATCTGCTGAACACATTCAGAAGAGTGTCATTCAGCAGAGGCGAAAGCATTATACCTTTTCCTTTTTCTACCAGCTTTTGCAGATGTCGCACTCTCCCTTATTCTTCGTACAATACTGCTTTTCATAAATTTGAGTTTAAAATGTGAGGAAACAGCATGAGTGAAAAAGACACGCGAACAAAAAAAAAGATCAACAAAATTTTTTCTCGGTTTTCTCAGTCTCGACAGTTATAAAAAGGACTCTGCAGACGCACCCCTACTGAATAACGGCTCCAGGAAACGCTTTCACAAAGTGCTCCTTCGCGGCGGTAAAGCGGTCCTCATCGCCCGACAGCATCGCCGCATCCACCCGCATCGTGTGGTGCAGCAGCGACCCGGCACCGCCCTGCGCGGCACCGCGGTAGTCGTAGTGGCCCGCCTTCACAAGCCCCTCCCCCGCCTGCGAGGCACGGATCATCGTGTTGTAGGTGTCCATGAGCACCTCGTAGAACGGACTGCTCACACGCGCGGCCTGCAGGCGGGTGTGCAGCCCATCCACCGTCGCCGCAAAGACGTGGTGCGTGCGGCCGCGAAAAATGGCCTGCACCGCGTCCTGCTTGCGGAAGTAAAAGTCAAGTTGGCGGCCAAGCGCGAACTCGCGAGAGGCGAAGGCGGTGCAGGCGCAGTGCAGCGTGGAGCACGCCGCGATGGGCAGCGGGGTGCCTGGTTGTCGCCCCAGCAGGCCATTGACGAGCTGCTCCGTGGCTGCCGTGGCGTGCTGTGCGTAGGCGGCCTGTGCGCTCACGCTGGCACCCGTGTACACGCTGCTCACGAGTCCAGCCCCGAAGGCGCAGAGCGGCACGCAGCCGTTAACGATCGACAGCACCGCAGCCGCGTCAGGTTCGCGCAAGTAGGTCACGGACTCACGCGGAAACAGGGAGGTGAGGCGGTGCGCCAGCGCCTCCTGCCGGCCAGCGTCCGCGTGCGTCGATGGCGGCCACGCCGCAAAGGTCAGAGCCGCACCGGAGAAGGCGTGGGGGTACGACAGCGCACCAGATGATGCAGCCGTACCGGCAGCAGTAGCGGCATCAGCACCCGCGCTGTCGTCTGCACGACTCAACGACACATCTTGCTGTTGCGGGCTGACGTCGTCACGTCCTGCGGCGCTCAACGCACTGCGTGGACGCGGGGGGATGGACGTGTGGGTGGACGTGGATTGGCACGCTAGAGGCGTGCACTGCAGTGCCCACTCCTGCGCTAGTAGCGGCCCCGCAGCCACCAACACTGGAATGGGCACCGCGTCTGATGTGGAGGATTCGCAAACGCCATTCAGCAACTCCTCCGCGAGTTGAGCCGGCACTCCGCCATCCGCGGCAAAGCCACGCGTAAAGGTGCACACAAACGGCGTGGTGGTTTCCGACGATGCTTTCGCTGCAGAACTTCCTGCGAGCATTGAGCTTCTCACCGCACGGCCCCAGCTTTGCAGGTACTGGTGTGTGACGGGGCTGTGCTCGGGGCCGAGGGCCGTCTTCGCCCAAGCGTCGTCCGGTGCCAGATAAGACGTGATGGGCGTGCAGATGAAAAGCGAGTCTGCTGCTGCCGTTGCTGAACCCGGCAGCGCCGCCTTCTTTACATCGCACAGCTGGATGGCAGGAGGCCATGCGGAAGAGGTAGAAGGGGGCGACCTCGTCGAGCCAGCGGAGGTGGAACTAAGGTGGTCTGCAGTGTCACGTGGGGGGACGGCCTCTGGTGCGGCGAGGAGAACGTCGCGACTGAGGAGGCGCACCGAGGCGACACCGTTGGCTGCAAGTGCCAGAGCGCAGGCTTTACCGAGTTCCCCGGCACCCAACACTGACACTGCCTTCATGCTGACGAGGTGTGTTCAATTTATGGAGAAATAAAAAAACCGACTTCGTTAAAATATTTGAGCTGTAGGTGAATGAATGAAAAAAGAAAAGGATTAGCGGAAAGATTGCATCAAAGCAGGCGAATGGAGAAGTAACGGAGGAATTGCGTTTATGGAGAAAGAATCAAAGACCAGAAGAATGGTTCCCTTCTTACGATGCTGGTACCTTCTGCTTGACAGCAGAGCTCAACCGTAGTGTGTAGCATACAATCATCGTTTATTTACTTTTTATTCTTCCTGCATACTCGCAGGTTTCTGGAACAGACAGTATTTATAAACACTCGAGCTAAAGAAATAAAAAACGAGTGAATCAAGTCGATTAAGTCCAGCTCGCAAAGAAGCTGGCTTGTTTTACTTGAGCCCTTTACCACAGGCTGCTCTCACTTGAACAGAAATACACTATTTAGCTTGCGCTTTTCTGTATTCTTGCAGTCTACATGATTACTTTGTGTAATTTTAGAAATTGTTTCACTGACGCTATACTACTATATATGTAGCAATACATAGAATCCGGTTCAAACGTTCGCTTTTTAGACGAGAAAAAAAAGTTTTGTGTTTATGCGGAAATTTTGTTCTGAGAGAACTACTTGCACTCGATAACAATTCAAAACAAAGTAGAGCTTTTTCTTTTTACGTTGGACGAGAAACAAAAATCAAAAAGGACGTCCACTATAAGTTGGAGTCATCGAACGCACGAGGCAAAAAGTTGCAAGCATACGAAGGTGAACACAAAGGAGTGGAAAGTTTAGTGGTGGCGCAGGAGCTGCACCAGCGAGCTCTTCCACTTGTTGTTCATCCACGCACGAATGCGCAAATTCTCCGCGGCGCGGCCGATCGCCAGACGCGCATTGGGCAGTGGGTGTGCCTTGAAGAAGTTCTCGTAGTCCGTCGCTGCCGCCTCGCCCATGAGCGTGTTGCCGACGCAGGTCACGATGACCTGAATGCGGAACTGGCCACCACCCCACTGCTGATCCACCGCGGCAAAGTTTGCCTTGAAGGCGTCCCACACCTCCGTCCCCGTAAAGCCCGGGTTTGCCTCCAGACCCGCAAAGACAAGAATGCCGTACTGACTGCGCACGCCGTCGTTTGCGGCGCACCGCTTCATGATGTCGAGCGCGAAGGCCGGCGCGGCGTTGCTAGCCATGGCCGTGATGAGGGCCCGGCACAATGCATCGCGGCCGTCGACCTCCTGCAGCTTTGCGTAGAGCTGCGCGCTGCGCTCCGCCAGCTGATCTGCCGGGGCGAGCCGCAGGTAGGCGCGCAGCGAGGTGGCGAGCGTGGCGGCGTTAAACTCCTCCCCCTTGAGAAAGCTGGAGGCCTGGGCCAGCGCCCACTGCACCAGCGGCTGCTCCGCCGCCTCCTCAGGCGACCAGTTCGACAGGATCGTCGACACGCCCACGTCGAGGTAGAAGTTGCGACGCAGCTCGTCGTCGTCGCTCGACGCCGTCGCGCGCATGTGCGCCTCGGCAGCGGGGATGAGGAAGCCAAAGAGCTCCTTCCGCAGCGACTTGCGCATCTCGGCGTCGTCGAAGGCACCAAGAAAAGCTTGCATCGTCCGCGTGAACTCCCGCAGCACGTAGATGTCCGTCTCGTGCGCCTGCACCGCCTGCGCAATGAGGCCCAGACGGCGGATGTCATCGTAGCCCATCCGAATCGCCGCGGCGGTGTCGGAGAAGAGGGCGCGGCGGTCCGCCGGCGACAGCTGCGCGTAGTTCGCCAGCCACGCCTCGAAGATCGGGTTGTCGTAGTGGCAGCGGTAGAAGCCGGTGCGACGCGGGTTGGCGTTCACGAAGTCGCCCTTCGCGACCGCCTCGGGCAAGGGCACCGCCATGCCGGTGTGGCCGCGCAGCATCGGAGTCGCCCGGCCAGCCGCCGCGTCGAGGCCTTCGATCACGAGGGGCACGCACCACGTCTGCGTGCACTTCTGCGCCGCCGTAATGAAGCGGCAGGGCTCCTGCGAGACCGTCACGCTGCCGGCGTCGGTGCGAGAGACGTGGATCATGGGGTAGCCCATCTGCGTGGTGAAGCTGGTGAGGGCTTCCGTGATGGGCAGCTTCGACGACTCCTCCAGCGCCTCCCAGAGCTGCACCGTCTTCGTGTCCTTGTACTGGTACTTGTTGATGTAGTGCGCCACAGCCGGTCCCCACTTGTCGCCCAGAAACGCCTGCAGCATGAAGACGAGGCCCATGCCCTTGTCGTAGCTGATGCTGTCGAAGATCTGCGTGATGTCCGCCGGGTCGGCGATGGGCACCTCGACGGGGTGGCTGTGCTCGTACATGTCATCATTCAGCGCAGCTCCTACGGAGAGGGCGGCGACCTCCAGCGCGTGCCAGCTCGGCTCCCGCACCGCCGTGGAGTAGTCGCCGCACCACGACGCAAAACCCTCCTTCAGCCACAGCCCCTCCCACCAGTTGATGGCGACCAGGTTGCCGAACCAGTTGTGCGAGACCTCGTGGCAGATCAGCATCGACGTGCCGCGCCGTGAGTCGACGCTGGAGTGCTTCGGGTCTTCCAGGACGGCCTCCACGCAGGTGATGCAGCCCCAGTTCTCCATTCCACCGATGGGGAAGTCCGGCACGGCGACGAGGTCGAGCTTCGGCAGTGGGTACTTGCACTGAAAGAAGTTCTCGAAGTACTGGAGCGCGAACTCGACGCTGTCGAGGGCAAACTGCGCGCGGTCGATCTTGCCGAGGGTGGTGTAGACGCTGATCGGGATGCCGTTCACCGTCTTGCTGATGTGCTCCAGCTCGCCGATGACGCAGGCGGTGAGGTAGGAAGGGCACTTGGGGATCGTCTGGAAGCTGTGCACGATGCTGTCGCCCTCCACCGCCTTCGAGACGAGGGGGCCGTTGGAGAGCACCGTGTAGTGCTCCTCCGATGCCGGCAGTGCCACCGTCAGCGTAAAGTCTGCACGCTGCGCCGGCTCATCGTGGCAGATAAAGAAGAGACGGGCAGAGACGGGCTCGAAGTGGGTGGAGGCCATGCGGTGCTCCTTGCCACCGTGCTGGAAGCGCACCTGATAGAAGCCGCGCAGCTCCGGGTTCACCATGTGCTTGAAGGAGAAGTGCAATTTTGGATCGGCGGCGGCCATCGTGGCCGGGTCCAGCTTCAGCACCAGCGTGTGCGCCTTCTCATCGCGGCGCAGCAGTGTGGCGCCGTGCACGGCGGTCACCTCCATGGTCGGGGCGGCGTGCAGCTGGATCGTGTCGCCGTCCGGCTGGCTCGCGCAGCGCTCGAGGTGCACATCCTCCTCCGCCTCATAGCTCCAGCTGGCGAGGTCGACCTTGATGCGCAGATTGTACGCGATGGGCACGTACGGGTTCTGCAGTTTCACACTTGTGGGGACGGACATTTTGTGTGTGTGTAAGTTTGTGTGTGTGGTTACGATATCAGGTTGGAAATTGGTTGTAGAAATTTTTATGTTATTGAAGTGCTAAATGTTTCTTTGTGATGTGCAATGTTGCGTCTGGTTTTTGCCGGAGAAAATGGAAGAGGAAGTGCTGTATTGCGTTTACGGTAAAATTATAATAAAACAAAATAATAAAGGTGGCTTGATACTTGAAGAATAGCAAAAAGAAGTTTATTCCTGGAGAGTAATTACACATTCGTGGTCGGGAAAAATCATATGCAGGTAGAAACAAATGGTGAAAAAGCATCAGAAAAATGGAGAAAAAAAAGACTCAGTAAAGCAACTCAAGCGGTCAGGAAAGTTTGTTAAAAGAAAAAAAAACCGTTTGCAGTCAACAGCTCAAGACACGTTATTCTACAGAGTGTCATTTTTTTTTTCTTTCAGACATGCGTCCGCGTTTGTGTCTTTAGCTGATCTACTACTTCTTGTCTGCAAGCGAGAGCAGCACTTCAACGACTTCGACCAAAGGACTTCATTGTAAGGAAAAAGAAAAAGTTGCCTTGCACCACAAGGGCGGTGGGAAATAAGCTTATATGAAATATTTTAGAAGCTGCTTTGTCGGACAAAGCTGATCGAACGCGTAAAAAGAGAAAAGGACAAATAATTTAACAAAGTTGTTGCATAACAACTGTTAGCAAGTTTTTAGGGGAAAATGAGAATACTTTGCCTGTTTACGTCGATAAGTAGTGTGATTAGAACAAGAAGGTACAAAAAGTACCGAAACAAGACGAAGATGGAGTGCCTTGAAAGGGAAAAACAAACCGCTTTTTCGCTGCGGGGCTAGATACAACAATTCACGCGAACGCGGCGTCCTCTTATGTTTAACTACCTCCACAACATCTAATAAAGCAAGCGAGAGATAGAGGAATTGTGACAGCAGCAGGCGACTTGACAAAAAAAAAAAGGAGATTTATCAACGCACTGGCTCACCTCTTAATTCTACGCTCGCAGACATTCAATTAAACACCTCAGCCAATAAGAGTTAGACTTCCGCGTCATCGCGGAAAATGGCGGTGTGCACGACGCCGTCACGGCCCATCCAGGCGCGGTACATGCCGGAGCAGTTCAGCGGCAGCGCCACGTTGCCGTGCGTGTCCACCGCAATCAACCCGCCGCTTCCGCCCATCTCACCAACCTCCTGGATGACGTCTGCGCTGGCCTTCTCCAGCGACTCGTGGCACAGCCGCATCCGCGCATCAACCTCATGGCCGACGGCGAACCGGATGAAGTACTCCCCATGACCCGTCGCCGACACGGCGCACGTGCGGTTGTCTGCCCACGTCCCGGCTCCGATCACCGGGCTGTCCCCCACACGACCAGGCATCTTGCCCGTCATGCCACCCGTCGACGTCGCAGCGGCCACGTTGCCGTGCACGTCCAGCGCGGCAGCCCCCACCGTCCCGTGCTTGCGAGCCTCATCGCCGTCGTCGGCGGCACCAGAAGCGCGATGCGCCATCTCCGCCTCCAGCGCCTTCAGCCGCGACTCCGTGTCGAAGTACGTCGGCGGCATCATCGTCAGCGCGCTGCCCTCCGTAAAGCGGCGAGCCCCGTCGCCGGCGAGAAAGACGTGCTCCGTCTTCTCCATCACGGCACGGGCCGCCAGCACCGGGTTGCGCGGACCGCAGATGCCGGTGATCGCGCCACAGGCTCGGTCGATGCCCGACATCACCGCGGCGTCCATCTCGTGTGTGCGATCGCTCGTGAAGACAGAACCGCAGCCGGCGTTGAAGAGTGGGTTGTCCTCCATCGAGACGACGGCCGCCGTGACGGCGTCCATCGCACTGCCCCCGGCGAGAAGGATGGCTCGGCCGGCCTCGCACGCGTCACGCAGACCGGCACGGTACGCCTTTTCCTGGTCCGCCGTCATCTGATCACGGCGAATGGTACCGGCACCCGCGTGAAGGGCAATGACCGGGATAACCTTTTGCTCCTGGGAAGCTGACATGGCTGTGTAGTTGTGTTTGTGTTTGTGTATCTGCAGAAAGGCACAATTGTTCACGTAGAGCAAGTGAGCTTGAGTGTTGRTTGCGTTTGCTTCACGTGTGCGCAACACAAGAACACGAAAGCGAGACGTTGAGAGCGAGCGACAGGCACAGAACCAGAAAAAAGTCAGAAGCGAAGGAGACAAAGCCAAAAGAAAATAGGTATGTTGACTTTTAGAGCGCAGCTTCGCTTCTGTCGGCGTCGCAGATGCATCAAGGATGCAAACGCCAACAGGAGCTAATCGTACTGTAATCTCTTTTTTATTGTTAAACAAAAAAAAACTTGAGCTTTAATGGCACTAAATTAAGAAAAACCTATATAATATTTTTTTTTCCGAAGAAAGTCTCGGATCAGAAGCAACCCACCTGTTTTATCAGTCAACGTTCGTGTTGTACGAATTTATTGTGGAAGCTTGTAAGCGTAGCAATGGCGCCACAGAGAGACAGTGCGCAAGAAAGAAATGAATGACTAAAAATAGAGAACGCAACCGGTAACAGAAAAAAAATATTTTCTTAAGCAGAACACGAGATCAACAAGACATCATGGTGGAAAGCAACGAAAAAAAAAAGAGACTACTAAATTTGCAAGCCTTGTTAAATGCGCAGTGCGGCAGAGTCGCGAGTTTCGCAGACTCACAGGGAAGAGCCAGCACTGCTGAGCTTTCCACGTCAACTGGACATCTTCGGAACCTCTTTTTGTATAAAATATCCACTTCATTGAACTTGCTCAGGCGTGGGTGCGCTGAAGTTGCTGCTGCATCTGCTGCTGCTGCGCCTGCGCGGCATCGGCCATCTCAATCAGCTGGTTCGACAAGACGCTGATCTGCGCCTGCATTGTCTGCCGGGTGTGCTCAGCCTCTGCGTGCTCCATGCGCAGGAGCTCTTGCATCTGCCGCACCGCCTCCGCCGCGGTCACTAACGCGTCCTCCTTGTCCGCCATCTCGCGGTAGAGGAAGTTCATCTGCGTGTGGTACGTCACGGCGGCGCGGTCGGCGGCGGCGAGGGCCACCAGCACCTCCTCGTAGGCCTCCGCGGAGGCGGGGGTGAGGGCGGGGACGCGAGTTTCTCGTGCACTGGTGCTGCCACCGCCGGCTGCTGCTGCCGCTGCAGGGGCAGCGGAAGACACCGCGCGTGAGGACGCCAGCGGGCTCCCGTGGAGCCGCGCCTGTCCACCGCCGAAGAGCCTGTCCGCGGGTGTTGCAGTTAACGCGGCGTCGGCGTCGCGGCTACCCCAACTCTCGCTGCCGGCGTGGGCGGCTGCCGTGGACGCGGTGGCGAGGCTGCGCATGCACTTGCTGACGTACTGCAGGGCGTCCCGCACCTCGCTCTTGTTGCACGCCTCGGCAAGGTCCTGCACGCCACCCTCCAACACGGTGGCGCAGCTGTGCAGAGCGCGGACGGCGGTGCAGCCCTCCCACCAGAAAAGCTGCAGTGCCAAGAGCGCACAGGCGTCGAGGAGGGTGGGCGCGGACGGGGACGACGGTGCAGAGTTCATGCGTGCATGCAGGTCGTTTTCTTCGCTACCTGCACCTCCTCCGTGTGCAGCTTCTCCACCTGTGCTGCCCCAGCGGTAGGCGTTGGGGGAGCGCTGGATAAGCATGCGGGCCGCCGCAAGAGCGCCCTCAACGGAGGCTAAGGTGGCGCAGCCGTACGTGGTGACTTCTTCCACAAACTCCGCACGATCCGTTGTGGTGCGGCTGCCGCTGTCTGTTGAACTGCCATCTGCTCGCCTACCGCCGTCTGCATGAAGGGTGTAGGTACTGCCCTGGGGAAGGTAGGACACGCAGCTCTCCACGAGCAGCGGTGTCTGCGCACGGAGCAGGCCAATCCACTCGAGGAAGAGCAACAGCACCTCATCCTGCGCCTCCGCGAGCGTCTCCGCTGCGCGTGCGTCGTGCATCGCCTCTGCACCGTTGTTGTCAGCGTCAGACGACGGCGAGAGCAGCGCGGCGAGGTGGCTTTCCAGCTGCTCCAGCAAGTACATCAATCGATCCTTCTTGATGGTGTGAGCGTCCAGAAAGACGGAGAGGCGATCTCGCAGACACTCAAGGTCGCCGACGGTGGCGCGTTCTCGCCGAGGCAGCTGCTCGCGCAGCACCACGATGAGAACGGAGATGCCACGCAGGAGCGTCTTGACCGTTCCGCAGGTGCTCTGGAGGTGATGCACCACGGCCTCCTTCACCTCCTGCGGCATCTGGTCTACGAAGCCGGGGCACGTCTCGTCGTCTTCCTCTTGCCGCTGCTGCTGCTCCTGCTGTGGAGGCGGGGAGTTCTCGCGGCCTGCCTTTTGTGTGGCGGAGAGCGCGGAGGGCGGTGACGAAACGGCGGCAACTCGCGGCGCGGTTGGCCACCGCAGATCGGCCACCACGGGAAGCCCATCGGCTTCGCTGCGCCTGCTGCCGTACCGCAGCGCAACAGCGAAGAAGTGCCGGCAGAAGTCGCTCACGGCGCGCTCCATCAAGTAGTCGCCGCGCAGCTGCTCACCCCGCTCCGTCACCGACGACACGGTGCGCTGCAGCTCCGCCACCTCCCCCTGCAGCCGTGCCACCTCTGTCTTCAGTCGGTCGGTGTCGCGGCTACCGGCCCGCTGCGCGTCCTCCAGCTTCGTCTTGTACGTGTACGTCTCCCGGTGTAGCTGCTCATTCTCCGTCACCAGCCGCTCCACATCTTCCGCCGACAAGGCCAGCTGCGCGGTGGCACCGGCACCACGGCCTCCCGCAGCTCCGCCACGGCCGCCACCGCCGCCGCCACCGCCGCGGCCGTCGTTGCTGCCCATGATGGAGGACAGCCCTTTCAGCATGTTCTGACCAAACGCTGAGCCCCCGCTGCCGCCGCCGCTGCTGCGCTCCTGCTCCAGCTGCGTCTCGAGGGATTTCACTTTGCGCTGCAGAGCTGCATTTTCGCGCTGCACCTCTGTAAGGTGCTGAGTTGAAGTGTGCAGCTCCTCCTGCAACTGTACGTGGCGGGCCTCGATCTCTTGCTTCTGCTTCGTCACTGTAACAACGGCCTTTTTCAGCAGGGAGATCTTTTTCTCGTAGTCGCCGTCCGAGGCCATCAGAGCGGCCAGCTCTTCCTTGTTGGACATAAGGAATGCAAAATACAACTCCCTTGTATATACCTCTTTTATCGATATCTATTTTCAGAGCAGAATGTTGCAAGGCGCAAAACACAAAACGGTAGCGGTACAAATGATAATACAGAGTAATTTTGTGTGTGTATTGTCCTTATGACTACTCAGATACAAAAACAAAAAGAAGGATGCTTGGGAACAGAGCCTCCTTAACTTGTCAACTGCACTTCTCCCTATTAATGGGAACCTGTTCAAAACATAGATAATAAGCAAAGGCAATGAAAGAAAAAAGAAAACTACTGGTGAAAGACGGAAAAGTACTGTTGACCGCCAACAACTGGACTCTTTTATTGTTCTCAACCAATCACACGTGAGCAATCTTCTGCACGAAAGTCACAAGCGCAATCTAAGGTACTTTCTCATTGCCATCAGTTTACGATACACAGAGAAAGAGCACTTTAAACATCCTTCTGTTAGTTGACTGTATTACTGGATCTTTTATCCTGATACAATCTTTTTTTTTTTCGGTATTTGCAAGCACCGCTTGCCAAAAAAACAAGTTCTATGATAATACGGAACCCTGTTCAAAGCAGACGGTCGCCCTGTTCTTCTCTTCCCTTCACACCAGTCGCACTTGTCCTGACATCACAAAAGGGCGAAAGTTTTGATAGGGGGTGAGGAAGAGCTCGCCGGCGCTGATCGCACGCGAGGCATCCTGCACTCCCTCGCCTAAATTCACCACGCCAAGGTCCTCCAGCGCCACGCCAAAGACGTAGGCGCCCAAATTTGGCTCCGGCAGCACCTCCAGCCCCTCTGCGTCTGGCAGGTGCGGCACGAGGTGCTGAAGTGGAGGAGGTGCAGACTGCAGTCCGGATTCGAGCACAGCTCGATGCACGCACACCGCCAGCCGGTCTGCCACCACAAGCTCGCGTGGTGACAAGTTGCGCCGCTGCGGCACCCGCACGTCAGGCAACGCCGTCGCAGCCGCCCGCCGCTGCGCTTCTTCCTCTTCTTCATTGGCATTAGTACTGTTGTTGAGAGAAGGCCCCTCGCCACTGCTTTCTACTGAACCTGCAGCACGTTGCCGCTCCTGTTGCCGCAGCTGCTGCTGCCCCACCTGGCCCTCATACCACAGCGACAGACACAGCTGGTTGATCTTGCGAAGGCGGCAGCGCAGCAGCTCGCACAGAAAGAATTGAATGCGCTGCAGCTCAAGAGCCATGATGTCAGAGGGGCGGAAGGGCAGGAGAGAGCGAGTGGCCTCTCGCTTCTCCTGCTCCACCCGCCGCGCAAGATGCGCCTGCGTGCGGCGCAGCAGCTCAACTACTGTGTCTACGGTCGTCGCAGGGTAGGGCAAGATTTCTGGGCTGAAGCGCTCGTTGGCGGTGGCCTCCATCAGCAGCTGAATAGCCGCGGCGGCCCGCCCACTGCTCCCGGTGGACGCGCCAATCGGCGTGACAGGGACGCCGCTGAGGGCTTCGCCGTCCACCGTGAAGGCAGTCGAAGACCCGCCGCCCTCGCTGGTCTGCGAAAGCGGCTGCCCCGCTGCGCTGCCCTCGAGAAGAAGGGATTCGTCCTCGACCGTGTCGTTGAGGTTTTCTTCGAAGAACATGACGGGTCGGGAAACGGTGATGTTTATTCTATGTACGTTTGTGTGTGTATGTCTATGTGTCTGTGTGTGTGCTTACTGGACTGTACGTTGTATGGTGCGGTGAGTGTTCCAATTCTATGCGACGCTTTTACTTCTATTCTTGGGTTAAGGTTAAAACGTTGGTTTTTTTTTCTGATATGGTGACTTGTGATCTGTGATGATTGTACTGAATGCGCAAACAAGGAAAACAAGGTTTTGTTTTCGAGTGGCACAAAGAGAAATAGTAACGTCGCACTAATCCAGAGGAATGTCAAAACGAGGGAGGCAGAGAAAGAGGAGAGGGATTGCTTCCGCCGACGTCTTACGTAGAACAAAAGAGTACGATTACACTTCTGTTTTACCAGTGAAGACTGACTGAAAAAATGGTGTTGTACGATATTTTGAACGCAAAGCCCTTGTTTTAAACACAGAGAACTTTCGCACACAATTAAAAAGCACTTGTGCAGATACAAGGAACGTTTGAATGGCAGCAAACCCCAGTTTCTGTTTTTTCACATTGTTGACGTTGATGATGGTGTCGACACATTGAGTGCGACACTATATGTGTTCCGCAAATGAAAACATGAAAGAAAAGGGAAAACAAGAAAAACGCGCGGGCAAAAAATGAATGAGAAAAACGGGTGCTGATCGCAACAACAAAAGTAAACATCTCATAAAATCTTACACTCGAAAAATTTTCCCCTACGTGAACAACGTTTCCCAGACTCGATAATACGCAAGGTGGTGTGTCCGTTTTCTACGTTATTTCGAATGCACCCCTTTCACTACAAACACAAATGAAGCAGTCTCTGCAGCTGCACGCGGCAACCAGGAAACGAAGAAAGACAGTACGAAGCCAAGAGAATCGAGTGGCTTCAAGGTGAGGAGATGAGGCGTGCCGAAACAGAGCGAAATTGAAATGTAATCCGCAGGAGGCACAAAGGAAAGAAAGAAAAACAATGTAAAATAAAATATATATATATATCAAAGTCAAACTCAGCACACTTTCAACTTGTGAAAAGAGGAGAGTTTGAGCAAAAGAGAACCGAAAATAAAAAAGAGTAGTGAGGAACAAACAGGCAGGATTGAAGAAAATGTCGAGACGATAAGTTTCTGCCGTGCTCAGTTGGATTATTCGTTAGGTGAATTAGTAATT
>MDUD01008900.1:0-14493 GCA_002216565.1 Crithidia mellificae | reverse complement strand
ACTGCATGATATTCTGTTTCTTCTTTGCCATTGGTCTTATTAAATCTTGATGAATTAAACTTAAACAAGAAAAGCTGTTTTCTTACGCAATTTTTTCCTTTTTCTTTTCTTCCTCTAAAGTAATTCTCAAATCATTACAAAACAGAAAACAAAAAAGTAAACAGAGCTAAAACGAGGGACAAGGGGTAGGAGTCCGCGTGTGCATCACCGTAGCGAAGCACTTGAGGCGCATGTGTGCAAATAAAAGTTTTTTCCCCTAAAGAATTTTGCCCGTCCGTTAATATGCTTTTCTATTTCTTAAGAATTCATTGTCTATCAAGCAAAGCGCATTTGTCATGTGGATGGAGTTTGGCATTGCTCTCTGGAAGAGCACTTGCGTGCCGAGACACAACAAAGGACTGCAGCTCTCTATGCTTCTGCAATCTCTAAAGTCTTTTTTCTACGGCTCTCGATCTCTCATGATCTGAATTTGCAAACAAACGAATCATCTACGCTCCACTTAGCTTTGTCTTGCGGAGAGGTTGCATAGCTGAGAAGCTCAGCTTTAGTAAAACCTTCTGCAACACCTGTTTTCTGGTTTCAAACATCAGTCACCCAATTGATTGCGCACATATCGTTGTCTTCTGTTTTCTGCTCTACGGCTGTTTTCTCTAGTCTCTCTTTTAGCGAAGCCTTCTTCAATTCCTTTTTTTTTCCGCGCTGAGCTATCACATCGTCAATAATTCTCGCGCTTCTGCATCTCTCTTCGTAAATCTTTTCTAGTGTTACGAAGCATTGAGCACAGCCCAGATAGAGGTTATCACTGCAGCGTGCAGCTCGACCTCTGACAGTATGCTCGCTCGCAGGCGCAACGCCGGGCAGCGACGCGGCCCCGCCGCCGCCGCCCCCGCCGCTGCCGCCGCCACCACCGGCGTCGGGTCCAACCCCTCCCCGACGAGCGCCAACGCAGCCGCGAATTTTGGCGGCATCGGCATCGGCACCAGCGGCGGCAGCAGCAGCGGGGCAAAGGGCGTGAGCAGCGCCTACGAAGCCCAGGCGGCGGCTGCGCTGGAGGAGGTGATCAGCGAGCGCGTGGCCGCCTTCGCGCCGTCCGACCTTCCCTCCCTCGTGAACGACGACGCGATGGACGAGGCAAGCGGGGGCGTGGGCACGGCGGACGACGTCACGCTGGTGGAGGGCACGACACGCTACCGGGTCCGCATCACGCAGGCGGTGCTGCTCATGTACCTGCACATCGGCAGCGACCCGCCGGACTTCCCGCGGGTGGAGCCGTGCGCCAAGACGGAGTGCTGGGTGGACCCGATGGTGGCGCACGTCGCGCAGAGCGCGCACCGTGGCAGCCGCGGCGGCGGTGGCAGCGGGGGCGGCAGTGACAGCATCGCGGAGCTGCTGGAGCGGCAGTACCGCAACGTGCTGCGCGAGGACGTCAACGTGATGCGGGTGGTCGAGGCCAGCCTGGAGGTGTCGCGCAGTGCGTTAGTGAAGAGCCGCCGCATGGCACGCGATGGCCGCATCTTAATCCACTACAACGGGCACGGCATGCCGCGTGCGACGGAGCTGGGCGAGGTGTGGATGTTCGACAAGGAGCGGACGCACTACGTGCCGCTAAACATAACGGAGATGGCCGAACTCGCGGACACGCCGGCGATTTACATCTTCGACTGCAACTCGGCCGGGTCGTTGCTGCAGCGGTGGTGCAAGGATCGTTTGCAGGAGCGACGACCGCATGACTTGTTCATCTGCGCCTGCAGCGCAGGCGAGACGCTGCCGCTGAGTCCTGCCCTGCCGGCTGATCTTCTCACCTCCTGCTTAACAACGCCACTGAAGATGGCGCTGGAGTGGTACATTGGGTACTCGTACCATGCCCTGCTGCTGCCGCACGTGACGACGGAGATGATCCGCAACATCCCGGGCGACAACAACGACCGCAAGTCGCCGCGTGGGGAGCTGAACTGGATTTTGAACGCGGTCACCGACACCATCGCGTGGTGCACCCTGCCGCCCGCGCAGTTCCACTACCTCTTTCGCCAGGACACGGCGGTGAAAGGCATCTTCCGCAACTGCATCCTGGCCGATCGGCTGCTGCGGGAATCCGGCTGCACCCCGATGACGTACCCGGCGCTCTCCGAGGACGCCCACCTGCACTCTATGTGGGAGGTCTGGGAGTACACGGTGGACAAGTGTGTGAGTCAGCTGCCGCGGCTGCTGGCCGCGGGCAACGGCGCGGCGGCGGCCTACGAGCCGTCCACCTTCTTCGATGACCAACTCACCGCCTTCGAGGTGTGGGTGGAGTCGGGGGAGATGTCGGAGGTGCCGGAGCAGCTGCCATGCGTGCTGCTCGCCCTTACGCAGGTGCTGTACCGCGTGCGCGCCTTTACCTTGCTGGCCAAGTACCTCGATTCCGGCCGCACCGCGGGCAAACGCGCCATTCTGTGCGGCATCCTTCCATACATGAGCAAACTGATTACGCAGGCACCGGAGGTGTTTCTGATTGTGACGGTGCTGTGGATGCAGGTGATCCGGGCTGACCCGGCGGAGGGCTGCAGTGAGATGCAGAAGAGCCAGTGCGAGAAGTACTTTACCAGTTTGCTGAAACTTGACGAGGCGACGACGACCATCGAGTACGTCGACTACGGCCAGGTAGTGAACTACGCACGGGCCGATTCCCCGCACAACACCAACGGCAGCTACTCAAACCTCGCGATGAATGCCGCGCCGCGGCAGAAGCGTGCGGAGCTGAACCCGCGCTCCAACGCCCTGACCAGCTCGGCCAGCCTTGACGCCATCTCAGACGCCGACCAACAACAACAGCAACAGCAGCAGCAACAGCCGCTGCAGCCGATGCGGTCGCCCCGGGCAGAGCCGGCGCAGCCCCTGCAGCCTGCACAGCCGCCGCCCGCTGCCGCTGCTGCTCCAAAGCTGAGCAGCGTCGCGAGCCACCTCATCAACCCCGGTCACACCGTCTACTTTCTCATGAAGGATGTTCACCTGTCGCGGTGCAAGAGCATGTCTTGCTACGTCCTCTGCCAGTTCCTGCAGCGCGGAGAGCGGCAGTGCATCCTGTCGTGGAACAACCGCCTGTTGAACGCCGCCTTCCCCTGCCTCTCCTCCCCGCACGCGGAGCTGCGGTCGTGGGGGTGCCTGGTGCTGTCGCGGCTCTTCCTCGGCCTGCGGCACGCCAAGAGCTACGCGTCGAAGGAGTGCGCGTCGCGCGTGGACTTGTTCACGCGGCTGCTGCAGGACCGCTCGCCTGTGGTGCGCAGCTCGTGTGTCACCCTGCTGTCCAGCATCGTCGGCGTGCGGGTGGACCTCCTGCCGCAGGAGCAGCAGGTGCGACGGCTGCAGATGGAGAAGTCGCTGCTGATCAAGCTGCGCGAGTACGTCTTCGACGCCAGCGTCAACGTCCGCGAAGAGCTCATCTTCTTCTGCTGCCAGGTTCTCTACGCCTACCGCGGCGCGCTCGCCCCGGCGCACCGGGAGAAGATCTCCGAGTACGTGCTGGCGGTCGGGCAGCAGGGTGGGCGGTGGTCGCTGGAGGAGGCGGAGGTGGGCGTGAAGTCGCAGCTGAACGCGGCCCGCCCAACCGTCAACTCCATGTTTGACGACACTGTCGTCTTCGAGACGTCCTTCCTCACCGCCGACGACCCGATGCCGCCCACGCGGGAAGTCGAGGCGGATAAGCTGACGCCTGGTGCGCTGTCGATGGTCGAAGGGCTGCTGCACGACGCTGCCCTCGTCCTCTGCACCCTGTACTCCAACTGCGACGGTGCGCTGGTGAACAAGGCGCTGCGGGCACTGGCCACCGGTGCGGCCCCGCAATCGCAGCGTTTTGCCTCGGAAGCGTTGCGGACGATGTCGCGCGTGGCGTCCGTCGAGTCGGCCGACTTCTGGTCCGAGGCGGACCGCACCCGAGCTACCTGGAATGCGGACATGATGAAGCAGCTCGTGTTGGATATGCGAGACCGCAAGCTGGAGCCGCACCGCCGCTACGCGTCACCCGACGGCAGCCCCTTGCCCGCAGGCCACCAAGCAGACGGCACTTCCGCCCCCCACGCAGAGCGAGAGAGTGACTTCACGACGGCTGGTGGCCACGGCGGCAGCGGCAGCAACACGAATGGCAGTGCTACCGGCGCTGCGCATCGACAACATCAGGACCCGGTTTCATCCGCTGGTGCGACGGCTTCCGCGACATCCACCAGCGGTGCCGCCACGCACAAACACGCAGAGGCAGAACGGCATTTGGTGCTGCGCAGTGCGCTGCGGCCGGACACGGTCGTCTGCACCGCCTTCCGCGCGCTGGAGGCGTCGATGATTGTGGCCACGAAGAACCAGCGCATCTCGTACATCTCCTACGACAACTACAACACCCAGCTGAACCTGCATAGCTTCCCTGTGCAACTCTCCGGCCCGCTGCACGATCTGCACATCATCAACGACCTCTCCGAGCAGTCGGGCCTGCTGCTGGTGGATAAGCGGGGCGGCTTCAGCCTCATGAAAGGCTGCTGGGACCCGAACACGGTGCCGACGGAGGCCGCCGTCTTCTCCGCCTGCCCGCCGCCGCCGCCCAACCGGTGGCTCGACCTCAAGTCCACCTACCGCAGCAGCTCCGCCCTCCTCTTCTACGGTGGCCCCATCGGACCGGAGGGCGGCACAGCCATTCACGTCGTCTCCCTCGCCGAGGAGCAGGTGGTGCAGCGGCTGAGCGTGTCCGGCAACCCGGTGATGACCTCGCTGGAGACGCACACCACCCAGCGGGCCCTGCTCGCGGGCTTCGCGGATGGCGTCGTGCGCTACTACGACGACCGCCAGCGCCAAGGTCAAATGGGGGCAGTGGGGATGGTGAACTGCCGGCTGCCTGGCACCCCGCTCGCGGCGCCGATGGAGGCGGTGGTCGGAGCGGGCCCGGTGGCGACGAGCACCGGCTTTTCCATCGTCGCAGCCACCCGCAGCGCCTTCTACGTCTTCGACGCCCGCCGCCTCAGCGAGCCGCAGCTGTGCGTTAACCATCACGACCTCTACTACGGCTTCGGCTACAACGCGATGACGAGCGGGGTGAGCTCGGATACGATCACGGCGGACGGCGCGGCGTCTCGTGCGTCGTCAAGCGGCGCGGTGACCCCTGCCGCCTCCGCCGCCGCTCCGCGCATCACTCGGTGCTCCGTTGGCGTCCACACGGGGCTGGTGGGGCTGTCTTTCCAGAACAACACGTACGCCGCCTTCAACACGAAAGGGCTGATTCTGAATGAGCGGCCGCTGACGGTGTCGGAGGGGGTGGAGGGGCAGATGACGCCGCATCAGCAGCAGCAGCAACAGCAGCAGGCACGTCCATCCATGCCGCCAATCTTACCCGGCAGCTGTGTGGCTCACCCACTGCGGCCGCTAATGACCTTTGGTGGTGATCTCATGTTTTTGCAGCTGTAGGTGCAAGGGTGACAGACCAAGTGTGTGCTATTAAAAATGATCCACGGTTTCTTTTTTTGTTCGTTGATCGAAGAAGAGAAGAAAAAAAGCTAGAAATATTTTGTCGAAGTTTGATCTAGTTTTGTTATCATTTGCTTCTAGACTCCTCATCTTTCATTTTTGCTTAAATTGTTGTAGAATATCGATGCGCGTCTCTGAACTGCTTTTTGCTTGCCAACTCACTGTAAAGTGTCGATGAAAAATAAAGCTAGATGTCTGACTGCTGTGTTGCAGCATCGCAATTGATGATCTTCGTGGATGTGCAGGACGCACAACTGTATTAAGGAGTCATCATCTGTCGTTGTGCACGTTGGCGTGTGTTCACAACTTTGCGCTGGTCAAACGAGGTCAGCGCTGAAAGAGGAAAAATGTTCAACAAGTGTGTGGATGTCTATCTCATTTTTTTTTTCGAAACACACGCTTCTTCATTCCAGCTTCGCGACGATAGCATTTGGAGACGTTCGTCAATTGCTCATGAAAAAAAAAGTGCTTTGATTTCCAGTCGCGTAGCGCTTTAGTGCAGAACAGGATGTATCCCTTTTGCTTATCTCTCCAACTCCTCTTTGTTTTTCAGTGCTACTAACAGAATCGCCACCGCCTCTATAGAAGAGAAACAAATCTTTCCTAGAAAACTGACAGGTTTTTTTTTCTTTGCTCACACTTTGCTTCTCTTCTTTTGTATTGTTGCGGCATACTTCCCGGTTTGTCACCACTGTTTGTGCATTTTCCATTCACACAAGTCTCTGTACTCATCGCTGCTTGATACTCTTGTGCCAATACTTCTACTTCAACTCTCTCTCTACAGTTGAACCTTCACCTCCATGTAATTTATTGTGATGTGTTCACTTGCTGTATACAAGCTCTGTTCTGCTCTTGTCCAACAAACGGATCATTGATTTTTTATTTTTTTTATCTCATAATAATACTTTTTTTGCCATGCCTGGTGCATCCGACTGGGTTGCCTCCGCCGACTTGGTGGTGGGTGAAAATGAAGAGTGGGAGCCGATGGACGGTCCCAACGTCCCTCTCGACGAGGGGGATGAATTCGCTGACTACGGTTCCGACCGTCGTTATCAAGTAGTCGCGGTGGGTGGTCGACACACCGGCGGCAGCGGCAACCGTCGACGTCCGCCTCTGCGGGGGCGAATCAGTCGCTACTTCTCCCCTGCCAGTCTGCGCAATCACAGCAATAACAGCAACAACAACAACAACAATCGCAACGGTGACGTTGGTGCGGGTGGCATCGGCCGCGGCTTCTTTCACCGTCGTGGCCCTGTTGCGGGGCTGCCGCCGTCGTCGCCGCCGTCGTCGCCGATCGCGGCATCAGCGCCGCGCCGCGAGCACATCCGCACCGCCGACTCGCGCCGCTTCAGCGCAGAAGGCCCCTACGACCTTTACGGGGCGAGTAGCAGAAACAAGCTTCGTCGTCATCGCGGCGGTGGCAGCGGCGCCGCGAAGGACGGTAGGCGTGGCGGAAGCGGGGTGAGTGCCTTTGCGCGTTTCTTCTCCCCCTTCGTCTCCCCTGCGATGGGGCTCGGGGAGCTGGCCAGCACCGGGCCGCTCAGCGCGCACCTGCTGGACTGGCGGGTGCCGTCCCTCAGTGCGGAGCAGGAACTGCTACAGCACGTCTTCGCCACGGCGTACACGGACGCGTGCTACCGCTGCCTCCTCTCCCAAGACGCCGCCACCTCCTTCGCACCGAACGAAACGCTGCAGCTGGTGGTGGACCAGTGGCGTGCCGACGCCTTCGATGAGAGCCAGGACACGCTGCGGCGCGTGGTTGAGCAGTACCACCACGACCTGCTCCAGGTGGTGAAGTCGGTCGTGGACGCCGAGGATGCAGCGCTGACGGCGCTGGCCAACGAGTCGGCAGGGACGGAGGAGAACATCGCAGGCGTGTCGATGAACGCCAGCGTGAGCGGCCCCGCCACCATCAACACCTCCACCTCTAGCTCCTCGGACACCTCCCTCTACCAAGCCTTCATGACCGTGGGCCAGGCGAACATACCAGCCGCGATCGACAGCCCGGCAGCGCAGAAGGCCGCCCTGCACTACGCGATGCCGGCCCTCGGCCGTGTGCTGGTCCACCAAGGCTTCTTCCTCTGCTTCTGGTACAGCTCCACCGGGGAGAAGATCGGCCAGCTCGAGTACCGGGCGTGTCGGTGGGTGTTGGAGGCCCACGTCCCCCACGTGCACGTGCCGCTCTGCTACCAGTTCCGCTACAAGGGCCGCGGCGTCACAGCCATGAGCCTGACACCCATCGGCGAGAATCTGACGACGGCGACGGAGCAAAACCCGGAGGTGGCCGCTTTGGCGCAGCAACTGGCCTCCGTCTTCTCTCTTCTGCCCTACGGCAGCGCGCCAGGGCACACCAACCTCTCCGGCGTTGGCAGTGGTGCTGGTGGGGGTGGTGGGGGCGTGCCCGGCGCCTCTGGCGAGTTCGGCGCGGCAGAAGCCGGCGCCTCGAGCGCAGCCTCGTTGTACGGTGCCGCCACCCGCGGCGCCGGCCGCGACCGCCACGGCGTCCCGCTCGTCAACACTTCTTTCGCCTCCATGGCCGGTGCGAGCGTGGATGGCGAGGCGATGCCGGATGTGTACTTTTTACCGCGCAGCGTGCAAGCGCACTTTGCGCAGGACGGCCGCTACTACTTTTTGCGCAACAGCCAATGGTTCACCCCGTGGCTCAACTCCCGTCAGTCGTGCGATGCGGCAATGCAGCGCCTCAGTTACGTCAACCCCCGCCTCCTCGCCGTGTGCGGTGCGCAGATCAGCTGCCGTGCCTGCCAGCGCGACGCATTTCTGGAGGAAAACCGCGCCGCGCTGGAGTTCATGCGGCACGAGGTCGACGTCGGCATCCCGCAGCTCCTGCACGATGAACAGACGTTTTTTGTGCAGCGGATGCTGCGGCGGCGGCGGCGGGCGGCGGCACGACGGCTATACGCCCAACGCGCACGGCGGGCCGCGGCGGAGGCGGAGGCTGCCCGGCACTCCACCCGCGTCTCCGTCGGCGGAAGTGCGCGTGGGGCGTCTCGCGGAGCACGACGAGATCGCCGTCCGCACCGTCGAAGTGGCGGCAGTGAGGAGTCAACCAACTCATCCGCTTCATCAGAAAACAGGAGCAGCAACAGCAGCAGCAGCAGCGACGATGATGATGCGGAAGGGGAGGAAGATCGGCGCAGAGCGGCGGCCAGCATCAGCTCCGACAGCGAGTGGACGGAGGCAGATGAAGTGGAGGAAGATGTGGAGGGCAACAGCAACGACGGTGAGCTGTGGGACGGCACTCGCCCGCACTCGAGCCACCGCCGCCGACGCCGGCGAGGCGAGGCCATCCCAACTGCGCTGCTGCCCTTTACGACGACCAGCGTTGTGCGCCGCTTCACCGCACGCGGCTACCCAAAGAGCCTCCTCGGTGTCCTTCTCCTGGCGATCCTGCAGTACCCGTCCGCGCCCCTGCACATGGTGCGAGAGGTGAAGCGCGAAATTCTTTTTCGCGGGCTGAAGGCGTTCATTCGCACCCGCACCTATGAGGCCCGTTTCGGCGTGGAGCAGCTGCTGGGTCGGCTGCCGTACGAGCGCGCAAACGAGGAGGACGACGTGGCGGCCGCCTTCCTCGATGCGTCGGGGCAGTGGAGCGAGGAGGAAGAAGCGGTGGTGGAAGACGAGGAGCCGATTCAGGAAGATGCCCTGCCGCACGAGGAGCGGCAGAGCACCAAGGAGAAGCACACTCAGAGCGCCACCACCACCACCGCCACCACCGCTCGTGTCCCCGGGGGAAGTGGTAGTAATACTGGTGGTGGGGGCAGCGACGCTGGTGGGAGCGGCCACGCGAATAGCACGAGCGTCAGCTATAACGCCGGCGATGGCCGAGCTGCGTTTTCCAACAACCCACTCTTCCACGCCTCTGCGATGTCGTCGAACAGTCCGGACCGAATGCAGCGCGGTCGCGGCAACGGCAGCAACGACGTGGAAGGCAGCTCAGCTCACCCGTCGCCGTACCCGCGCCAGCACCTGCAGCTGGCCTCCGGTGCGGCGGACATAATGAATAATGGCGGCCAAAGCAATTCGTGCCCCACAGATTCTCCAGGGAATGTACTGAATGTTGATGGAGTCAGCACAAACGCGGAAACAACCGATTCGCAGCGAGGCGTGTGGGGACGGCTGCGCGGTCGCCTCGCCGCCCTGCGGCCGTCCCTGCTGTTTGTAAGAGGCGACAGCGAGAAAGACCGGGCGGTGAGCAGCGTCGACGAGAACGGAGTCAACTCGCATTTACAAATTTCTCCTGATGCGCTCAGCGCGGCCGGAAATGTGCTGCCTGGAGCGCATTCTACGATGCCGCAGACGGGTACAACTCCGCACGTACCCTCGCGTGACACCACGGCAGCGCTGAGAGATGCCGGGCGACGGGGAGTGGGAATCCAGAATCCGCTTGCCTCCATCACAACCCAAACAACGACCACCAACCTCAGCAGCAGCAGCAACAACAATAACTTTACGATCAACAGTGCAAGGGTTCAAGAAAAGCGTGGGGTTCGACCTTCCACTCCCACCGCTGCGGCATCCCCCGCCTCCTCCTCACCGCCAAACCTGCTGTCCGCCTCCCTCCCGATCGGGGCCACGGCGCCGCACTATTTCTCCACCTGGACGGACTTTACCGTCACGACGGAGCGTGTGCTGACGGCTTTTATGCAGTACGACGGCACTGTCAAGCCCTCGCACGTCTTCTGCGACTCGTCGTGCCGCTTGTACGAGCTGCGGGAGCTGCGGGAAAAGGAGGCGGCGCTCAACGCGGCTGCAGCGGCACGGCGGGGCAGCGCCGGCAGCCACGCGGCCAGCCACAGCGACGGTCTGTCGGAGGAAAGCTTCTCACGCGAGGCGCGCCGGGCAGCAGCGGCGCAGCGGAGGGCCTTGGAGACCTCGCTGTGGTCGAACGCGGACATGCTAAATCGCATGTACGTGGAGCAAATCCTACCCTTCATTTACCGCAAGTTTCGCCTCTCTGCGCGGCGGGTGGGGGTGCTGCACGAACCTTTGAGCGAGGAGGACCGGGCAAGTGTGTACGTGCGTTTACTCGATGCCCTAGGCGTCAGCATCGAGGATGGGGAGGTGCAGCAGACGGTACCGCTGGTCATGGACTTCGCCCCGCTGTCCGTGCACGTAAGCCCCGCTGCTCCATTCGACAGCACGACCACCGCCGCCACAACTACGATTGGTAGTGAAGAAAGTCGAGGAGGGAGGGTGCCGTCGCGAGCCGGTCAAAACCCGTTATCGACGGACTCGCGCGACGGGTCAGTGGCGGCGCGCTACGCACGCGAGAGAGGCGACGACGACGACGGCGACGGCAACCCGCTGAGCCGGCAGGGTCGGCCCGCTACGCCGTCTAGCTCGCTGAGCCGCGAGGACAGCGGGGTGGATCGGCCAGTTGGCAGTACCGTAAATTACAACAACAGCAGCATCAACAGCAGTGCGCACGCACCGTGGACGCGCGCGGCGGCGGCGGCGGCGGCGGCGTCTGCATCGCAGTCGCCATCCGTGTCACAGCAGCAGCAGCAGCACCCGCAGTCTTCGCCTCTGCTGGCGAAAGCGAGAGGAGTGAGTGGTGTGGTGGAGGCTGCGGTGGAGGACGCGGCGACGCCGACGGCCGAGTCGAGCGCGCGTGAGCGCCGCGCTGCCGCGGAGGAGAACATCGTATCGGGCCGTCACCGCTCCATTCGTGGCGGGGCGAGCGGCGCGACCTCGCAGAGTGTGCAGAGTGGCCGCAGCAGTGCAGGCAAGAGCCCGGGCCGTGTGCGAAGCGCCGCGGCCGCGCCGGCACTTCGGGAGGTGCATTATCGACTGCCCAGCTGGATCGTGTGGCGTGCACGAGGGATGGTGCAGCGTTTCCTGGCCCGCTCCAGCGCCTTCGACGCGGATTGGCACGACGCCGCTGAAGCGGCGGAAGGCCTGCGCGGACACGACCACCACGACCACCACCACCACCATCGCCGCTCGCGTCATCGACATCACCTTCGTCGCACCGGTGGCGCCGCGGATGCTGCCGCCGCGGTGTCACCGCCAGCGCCGCGGCACGCCTTTGAAGTGGACGTCAACGTGCACTCCGCACAGGTGGCCGGTCTCGTGCCGCTGCTGACGCTTTTTTACAACGCCCCCCTCACCGCCTTTGCGGCGGACCCGCACCGCCCGGCGCTGCCGCCGTGGCCGCAGGTGGCGGCGCGGCTCCTCGGGCAGCTGCGTGCCGTTGCCGTGACGCCCCACCTGCTGTGGGATGCGCTGGAGCTGTACGAGCTGGTGGATCTGCGCACGCTGCTGCAGGAGGCCCGCGCTGATCGCAGCCTCTCGCTGCTGCGGCCCACGGCATCTCCGGTGCTGCCCGGCTCACCGCCTACGCCATCGCTGCGTGACGACGGCGATGAAGCAGTAGGGGACGACTACGGTGAAGACGAAGACGAACGTGCGGACATGGATGCGATGGACTCTGCCGGATTGGGGGAAAGAGACGAGGAGGATCAGGAGAGCTCGTCCTACTCGGATAGCAACAACAGCGGCAGTCGCGGCAGCAGCAGCAACAGTAGCAGTGGTAGTAGTGAGTTTGCTGCTTCCGTTTCTTTCAGTTCTGCGGCGCGCTTTTCTAGCAGTGGCCGCCTCCCCGCGCCGTGCTGTGCGCTGGCCCTGGCGCTGCTGCTGCGACGACGCACGCTGCGCAGCACGTCAGACCGGACCATTCTGATTCAAGTGCTACGGCGCTACGTCGCGGCCATCCGCACCTTCCCGCAGCTGCTGTGTTTTGTGGCACCCCTGCACGGCAGCGACGACCACCGCGCCGTGGCGGAATTGATGCAGTTGGGCTCTGAAGACAACAACAACGACACCGCAGGGCTGGAGGACTCGTTGCGTGGGCTGGCGACGACGAAAGCAGCGACGGTGTCAGCGCAGGCACGGCGGATGCAGGAGCGGTGGACGCAATCGGCGGCGCAGGCCGTGGCTGGGATGGAGCCGGAGGTGGTGTACACGGCGGTCCTCTCCACGCTGCAGGAGGTGCTGCTGAACTCTGACCTCCTCCTTGCCCACTTCGGCAATCCGTTTAGTGCGCAATACCGCCAGTACACTGCTGACTTGGTGGGGTATCTAGAGTACAACTGGAATGCCGTGGCCGCAGCAGCGGTTGCTGCCGACTCCACAACAACTTCTACTTCCTCTCCTGCTACTGCTGCTGCTGCTTCTCGGTCTAGTGGGCTCAATCAGAGCAACAGCACCCCTGGTAGCCGAAGTGTAGCAAGCCAAGGCGGCAGCAGCAGCGACCGAAATGCCAGCGCGCCGTCTGCGCCGCACAGCAGGACGCAGCCTGCCAGCACCGGCAACGGTGGCCGGCGGAGCGAGGCGCGGCAGTCGGTGAGCGAGGGCCTGAGCCAGCGTCTGCACAGCCTGCGAGAGGAACTCGACTCCACCCTGCAACACATCTGGAAGCAGCTCCTCACCTACTGCAAGCCGGACTCCATGAGTGCACGGGATGCCCTGCAGCGCGCCGTCGCGCTCTTCCGCTTGCAGGAGAACGGTATGCCGTTCAACAACAGCGGCAGCAGCACCATCAGCAGCAGCGGTGGTGCGCCTCTCAGTGCAACCGCCGGCACTTCTCTCGCCTCCTCCACTGGGTCCCCGCTGCGGCAGGGCAAGCAGGGCAGCGACGGCAGCACGCACCACTCCACACAGCACAGACTCGCCGACGCCTTCGGCTCCGTCGCACGGGACGCCGAGATCGAAGCGGCCCTGCAGCGGGCCTGCGATGTCTTTCTCACCACGGAGGGCAGCGGCAGCCCCTTGACGATGCGTGCCTACGCAAACATGGCCCTGTACTGGTACAGCGTGGGGGCGGAGGGGGAGTGGCGGGAGTGGCTGCAGCGCCTGCGGCGTCTGTGGCGCGAGGGCGGGCCGGAAGACATTCGGCAGCTCCTCATGACCGTCTTCACCGTGAACGGGTACGGGCTGGGCAGCGGTGGGGGTAGCCTCGGTGGCGCACCGCTGCGCTTGGGTGGGTGGGGCAGCGCGTACGGGTACGACGGCGCACCGCTGGCATCGCTGGGTGGCGCGCACAGCAGCAGCACGTCGCGTGGGGCCGAGTCGGCACTGAAGAATGCGGCCGCGATGACTCCCGTTCCTTTCCTGCAGCGTGTGCGGACAGACTAATTTTTTTTTCTTTTCTCGTTGAATGAGTGCAAAAAAAGTGCTTTGGCTGGGTGCCATCGCTTTCGGACATCTGCTTTAAACAAAAATCAAAGGGATAAAATACAGAAAAATCGGATTTTCTAAGAGAGAAAATTGACAGTGTGTGAAAGGTTCACTTTTCTTTATGTAATTCATCGGTTTGTAGGATGATGCAACGCTTCAAAAAGCAGAAGTCTTTTGTCGCTGTTTTTTTTTTCTTACCAAGCGCACACCACAGCTTCTGCTTTCAGCACAATCGGCCAGCAGATGTGTTTTGTCTCTCCCTGCTCCGACTGCAGCCAGTATCGCGTTTTCACTTTTATGGTGTTCAATTTGCAACTTCCTACACCCTCTCATTATCTCCTACTTCTCTCCTTTTTTTCTTTATTAAATTTATTCTGAGGTCAAATTTACACAGTCCCTTCTTGGCGCCGAATACTCGCCTTCCGCTCTCTGACCTCATCTCCAGCTCACTTCCTTGGTTTCTTTTTTATTTATTTCTTCCCTTGGATTGTGCACCGTCTCCGCAATGCCTATTCGTGGGGCTGTCTTGACACCAACAGAGGTGATGCTCGCGCGGGAGGGCTGCGAGTCACTGCTGCTCAGCATCACCGACCGACTTCTTCGCGGTGGCCTCGCCGGGTTCGCGGACTTCCGCCGTCGTTACAGCGCGGAGTGCCGGCGTGCGATGTCGGCCTCCACCGGTGATGGTGGTGTTGGTGCGAAGGCGACCACCAGAAGTACCGGCGCACCGCCCTCCTCCTCTGCCTCCTCGAGTCTGACGTCTCGCTCTGCGGCGGCGGCAGCGACGGCGGGTGCTTCTAAAAAGGGTGAGGC
>MDUD01008897.1:0-11684 GCA_002216565.1 Crithidia mellificae | reverse complement strand
GAACAACATTGGCAGCGACAGTCGCAGCCAAAGCCGCAGTGGCGAGGACGTGCCGGGGAGTGTTGGCGC
Organism: Crithidia mellificae; assembly: GCA_002216565.1. NCBI lineage: Eukaryota > Euglenozoa > Kinetoplastea > Trypanosomatida > Trypanosomatidae > Crithidia > Crithidia mellificae. Next base: position 11,615 of record MDUD01008897.1, on the reverse strand, counting down.
CGCACCAGCTTTGATGCACTCTCCTGCTCCTGCTCCCCCGCCATCACAACAGCCCGCATTATCGGGTCAACAAACTGAGAAAGTATCTGAAGCTGTTCAGAATAAAGTCGGCAGCCACAGCGGCCACGGCGTGGCAGCAACGGAAGCGCACGTGCAGCAGCTGCTGGCAGAAATTAAACGACTGCAGCGGCTGGTGACGGCGCAGCAAGCCGAGCTGACGACAGTGCGAGCAGCTGCGGCCTCGTCGACTGCCGCTGCTCCTGCCTCGTCTGACATGTTCACGGCGGCGCAGCTGGAGGCGGCCAAGCAGGACCTAATCCAGCAGTTTAACACACACATGGCGCAGTGCGAGAAGGCCAACCAGGACTACTGGGCACAGGTCTCGGCGGAGCATCAGCAGGAGATGACGGCGCTGCGCGAGGAGTGTGCGGCGTTGACGCGCGAGGTGACCGCCCTGCAATCGGCCCAGCAGACAGAGGCGGAGTCGGAAACTGAGGCGGCGGCTTCGCTGCACCAGGCCATCACGGTGCTCAAGCGCGAGCTCCACCTTGCGCAGCAGGAGGCCGCGGCGGCCTCGCTGGCCAAAGAGGCGGTGGAGCAGGAGCTAACGCACCTGCGTAAGCGTCTGTCAGCGCAGGACGACGAGATTGCGCAGCTGGAGAACGCCCTCGCGGCCGCCACGGCGGAGGTGCAGGCCGCACGCCTGGAGACAGAGCGCGTGGCGCAGGCGGACAGCGCGGAGCTGCAGTCCGTTCGCGATCACCTCTTCCAGTTGGAGGGCGCCTACAGCGAGCTGCAGGTGGCGAACGCCGAGCTGCAGGCAGAGAAGGCGACGCTGGAGGCTGCGCACGCAGATGCGTTGCATGCTGCTGCTGCTGCCGCCGCTGCTGCTGCTGCTGCTGCACCACCACACGCGCATGATACGGCGAATCCGTTTGCCGAGGCCGCTACCGAAGACCCGTTTGGGAGCACCACGCAGGCCGCTCCGATGCCAGCCGCCGATAACAGCGAGCTGGAAGCCGCGCGCGAGCGCATTGCAGAGCTGCAGTCGATGAACGCAGATCTGGAGGCTGCCAATGCGGAGTTGGAGACGACAAATGCCAAGCTGCAGACGACTGTCACAGAGCTGGAAAGCAAAGAAACATCTCCTGCTGCGCCAGCTGCGATTTCGCCGAAAATGGCCAATCCGTTCGGCGATGACGACGCTGAAGACCCGTTTGGTGGTCCGTCGAACACCGCTGGCGCTGCTTTAGCAGCTCCCGCCAGCACCGCCGTCGCTCCTCCGAATGTGAGCGACGCAAAGCTGGAGGCGGCACAGCAGCGCATTACGGAGCTGGAGGCACTGACCGCAGATTTGACGTCCGCCAATGCGGCACTGCAAGCCGCAAATGCTCAGCTGGAAGCTGCGCAGGCCGGTGCTCCGGCGCCATCGGCTTTGCCATCTCACCCGAACGCAAATCCGTTTGGAGACGATGACGATGTGGCGGATCCATTCAGCGGTTCGTCGGCCGCCGCAGCAACGACTTCAGCCGCTGCGCCTGCTGCCGATAGCAGTGCGTTGAAGGCCGCGCGTCAGCGTATTGCGGAGGTGGAGGCGACGAATGCGATGCTGCAGGCAGCCAACGCGAAGCTGCAGGCTGCTCAAGCAGCATCTACCGCCGTCGCAGCGGGCGGATCGCCGCGGGACGCCGCCAACCCGTTTGCTGACGGGGAGGTGGAGAGTCCGTTTGACGGCTCCTCCACCGCAGCCCCCACCCCGGCACCAACGGCGGACGACAAGCAACTGGCAGCCGCATCGCAGCGGGTTGCACAGCTGCAGTCGATGAACGCTGATTTGGAATTTGCAAAGGCGGAGTTGGAGACGGCGAATGCGAAGCTGCAAGCAACGGTTGCTGAATTGGAAAGCAAGGCAGCGTCTTCTGCTGCACCTGCGGCACCTGCTGCACCAACAAACAAAGCAGCGAATCCGTTCGGCGACGACGATGACGACGCGGAAGACCCGTTTGGTGGTCCGTCGAGCTCCGCCGCGGCGCCGCCGGCAGCCCCTGTCGCCGCAGTGGTCGACGAGGGCGAGCTCAGTGCGGCTCGTGTGCGCATCAGCGAACTGCAGGATAGAAATGCTGACCTGGAGGCCGCCAACGCAGAGCTGGAGACGGCCAACGCAGCGCTGCAGAGCGCAAATGCAAAGCTAGAGTCGGCGCAGATGTCCACGGAGGCTGTCAAAGGGAGTTCGGCTGCTCCTCCACAGCCTGCTGCATCAACGCAGAAAGCTGCAAACCCGTTTGGCGGCGACGACGACGAAGACGACGCTGAGGACCCATTCGGTGACGCCTCACCAGTCACAGCGGCGCCTGCCTCCGCACCCGCGGTGGACGCGGCAGAGCTGGCGGCCGCACGTCAACGCGTCGTGGAGCTGCAGGCCGCAAACGCGCAGCTGCACGCGACGATTGAGGAGCTGAAGGAGAAGGAGGAAACACTCCTCGCAGCAACAACCGCGGCAGCGCCTCTCGCTACCGCAGCAGGGAGTACGGCTGCGTCGCACGCCGGCAACCCATTCGCGGATGCAGACGCGGAGGATCCGTTTGGGGAAGCGGGCATTGCTGTGCCGGCTCCGGTCTCCGCGCCTGTGGCGGACGCTGCGGAGCTGAAGGCCGCTCATGCGCGCGTTGCCGAGTTGGAGGGGATTATTGAAGGATTGAAGGCGGACTACGCCAAGCTTCAAGCCGCGCAGACATCGTCACCAGCAGCTGCAGCAGGCGGGAGTCTTGCAAATTCGGCAAAGCTTCCGCCAACGCAGCGCCGCCACGACGCCGCCAATCCGTTTGCGGGCGACGACAACGAAGACCCGTTTGGCGGAGCGTCAGAGGACATCTTCCCGACATCTTCAGCCGTGGTGTCCGACACGAGTGAGCTGGCGGCTGCTCGTCAGCGCATTGCGCAGTTGGAAGCGGAAAGCGCGGAGCTGGCAGCCGCAAGGGAGCACATCACTGACCTTGAAGACGCCCTCGCGGAGGCGGCGGCGGATTTGGAGAAGCTGCAGGAGGATGTGGAGGACAAGGAGCACCTCATTCAGGCGCTGCGTGCCGGCGAGGCTGCGCTCGGCGAGCTGCCTGCTGACGTGATGAGCAGTGGCAGCGGCTGGGGCCTCGTCTTGCCATCGGACTCGGGCAGCGTGCCACCTGCCGGTGCTGCGGAGGCCACGGCAGTGACGGACGAGGCGGCGAGCCGGCTGCCGGACTCCGTGCCGGCGCTGCGTGCGCGGGTGGTGGAACTGAGCCGCCAACTTCGCGCCGAGCGCGACGCACATCGACAGACGGCGGACACTGCGCAAGAAGAACAACAACCTCGCGCAGATGAAAGGGCCAGTGCAGACGGCGCAAGCCATGCTGGTGCTGCTGCGTCAACTCAGGCAGTCTCGCCGTCGTCGCAGATGGTGCCAGGGATGGAGGAGCTGGGCCGGCAGTACGCGGATGTGCAGCGCCGCCTGACCCTCGCCGAGGAGGCGCGTAGTGCGCTGGAGGAGGAGGTGCAGGCCCTTCGTGAAAAGGCCAAGCGACAAGAGGACGCAAGCAGCCGCCACGAGGTGCCGGCGAGCGCGGTGGACTTCGCCGCGTCTGCAGTCCCAATGCATCTTGCTGCGGCACCAGGAACAGCAGCGCCAACCTCCAACCCTTTTGCAGGGCACGGCGACACCAACTCCGATGACAGCGACGGCGAGGTGGAGGTGGCCGTGGTGACGGTGCGTGGTGGACGCAGCGCCAACGCCTCGCAGAGCAACAGCTTCCGCCCGGATAGCGTGTTGACGAGCAACAACAATAACAGCAACAGCAACCTGAATAGCAACACCCTTCTCGAGGCACAGCGCGCGGTGGTGCCGCACCTGCCTCACCCGGTGCCGTCAGACGGCGACGAAGACGGCCACAACACGCCGGAGACGCAGGCGTCCTTCCACATGGGCCGCAGTACCACTGCTCCTCACGGCACAAGCGGGCCGGCCATCGACAGCGTCTTTGGAGACGTGGAGGGCGAGGACGGCGTGGCCTGCCGGGCACCGAGCCCTGCGGAGGGCGAGGAGCGAGAAGATACCTTCGCCGACGCCGACCACGAAGACGACGTAGACGACCACGACGACCACCACTGCCCCTTCTCGTCGAACAGCCGCGAGGAGGAGCAGAGCGAGACGCAGACGACCTCCGCAGCAGCGCGCGGCGAAAACGCCCACCACAACGACGTCAGCGGCGAGGGTAGCGCCAGCCCGCGTAGCCTGCACCACGAGAGCCGCGACATGCTCGACGATGATGAGGAGACAGGGGAGGAGGTGGATGTGTCTGTCAGCACCCGTGTCGCCGCGGCACGGGGCCGCCTGGCTCCGCCGCCCTCCACGCAGGACGCGCTGCAAGCGCAACAGCAGCAGCAGCACCAGCAGGCGAGTAAGGAGGAGGAGAGCGGCTTGGCGATGCAGGAGTTGGGCCGTCAGTACGCAGAGGCGCAACACCGCCTGCTGCGGTCGGAGGAGGCGCGGCAGAGCCTGGAAGCGGAGGTGGCAGAGCTGCGGCAGACGGTGGCCCAGCTGCAGGCCACCACGCAGCCGCACACCCCGAACCACCCCCATCACCACCACCATAATATCAATCAGATTTACAACACGCATGTCCTGTCAACCGCACCGGGATCGACAGGGGAGGCAGGGGACGGGCTGCCCCACGTTCATCCTGACGACGTGGTGGAGGACGACGACGAGGCGGCGGAGACGCGCACCGTGACGACGTCCTTCGCCTCCTCGGTGCCCACGGCGGCACAGGACCGACCTTCATCAAACCCGTTCGGCACGGGCAACAACACCCTCACCGCCCCCACCAACACACACGCGGCCTCCCACTCACATGCGCAGTCCACCGCGGCTGCCTCGCCGCTCTCGTCGGAGCGAATTGCGACACTGCCAGGCGTGATGGACCCCAGCGACGAGGCACCGCTAGACCCGGTGGCCACCGCGGCCTACGCGGAGGTCAAAGGGGAGTCTAGCGCCGGCGAAGATGGCGATGTTCACGAGACCGCGGTCGGCGAGGGCAGCGAAAGCGGGGAGCTGGCGCACGAGCGTATGGACGAGGGCGATGCAGCGGCCATCAACGCCGCACTGTACCGCCGCATCGCGGAGCTCGAGGACGAGCTGCAGACGCTGACGAACGATCACGAAGCGGAGCTGCAGGCGCTGGCCGACGCCGCGGCAGATCGCATTGCTGCACTGGAAAACGAGCATGCCGCCGCTGTTGCTGCTGCGCAGACGTCGAGCGGTCGGGAAACATCGCACCGAGAAGACGAGGGGAGCGAAGTCTTTGCGGACGCTGAAACTTCCGGCTCACCGCAGATCACGGCAGACGGCAATGTTGCGAACGTGTTGACCGGCGGTGGCGCAGGGGCTGCCGTCCCAAAAGAGCCGTCGTCGCTTCTGACAATGACGGAGGCACCGGACACAATTGCCGTTGTGGCGGCCGCGCGACTCGATTGGGAGAAAGAGGTGGAGGAGCAGCGGCAGGCGCAGGCGGCGCAGCTGGATGCGTGTGCGCAGGCGCTGGCGGCTGCCCGTGCGGAGTCCGCCACGCTGGAGGCCGAGCTCGACGTGTTCCGCAACAAGGACCAGGCCGCCCAGGCCGAACTGGCCGACCTGCACGCGCAGTTAGCCGATGCCCTCCAAGCCCACGACGATATCCAGACGGAGCTGCACCACGCCCAGGCGCAGTGGTCGAGTCTTACGCAGACGCTCGAAGACATGCAGACGGCCCACGAGGAGGAGCTGGCGGTGGTGACGGCGGAGTGCAACCGAGAGATGGCCGAGCACGACGAGTTGCTGCGGCAGCGGCTGGAGGAGCAGGAGGCGTCCTACGAGGCGGCCATCCAGCAGCTGGATCAGCAGCACGAGGACCAACTCCGGCTGGTGGCCGAGGCGGCGGCGGATCGCGAGGTGGCCGACGACGCCGCACGGGAAAAGTCGCACGCCGCCGCGGCGGAGGAGGCCGGGGAGGTGGCCTACTGGAAGGAGCAGCACGCCACCCTGCAGACCCGCTTCGATCAGCTGCAGCGCGACTACGACGACTTTACGCACGACACCGCCGCCCTGCAGCGTCGCCTGCAGGAGCAGGCCGCGGCGCAGGAGGAGCAGGCGCAGAGCCGCACCACCCGCGACGCCGCCGCCCAGCAGCTCGCCACGCTGCACGCCCGGCTGGAGGAGATGACGCACCTGCTGGAGGCGGCGCAGGCGGATGCGCAGGCGAAGGCGGCCGAGCTGCGCGCCGCCACGGCACACCACGACGAGGTGGAGACGAAGCTGCGGGCGGAGGCGGCCTCGCTGCGCGCGCAGGTCCAAACCTCGCGCGACGAGGTGGCGAAGCTGAATGGGCTCAACGAGGAGCTGTCGGAGCTGCTTCAGCACGGCGCGACGGGGGTCGAGGCCGCGCTGAAGGATCGCGACGCGCAGCTGACGGCGCTGGAGACGCAGGTGCGGGATTTGAAGTTGCAGCTGGCCGCCTCGGGTGATCGACTGGCGGAGCGGCAGACGCTGGTGCAGGGCCTGCGCGACAACCACGACAGCCTGCAGCAGCTCGTGGAGGAGCTGAAGGCGTCCAACCGCACCTTGGAGACCCAGCTGCGGGAGAGCAAGCGCGTTTCCGACGAGCAGAGCCGCAGCGCCGCGCACGAGGCCGACCGCGCGGTGCGGGAGGCGGAGCAGGCGCGGGTGGCGGCCCAACACGCCCTCGCCGAGCAGCACGCCGCCCACCAACGCGACATCGCCACCCTGCAAGCGCAGCTGGACGATGTGCGGCAGGAGCTGGAGGTGGCGCAGACGGTCGCCACCACCATGCCGCTCGAAGCCCAGAAGCACCAGCGCGACTTGGAGACGGTGCGGGCGCGCTTGACGGAGGCGCTGCGCAGTCAGCAGGAGTTGCAGCAGCAGCTGAAGAGCAGCCGTGCCGAGGCGGAGCGGCAGCGCCGGCTGCTGCGCGGGGTCAACGCCGACGGGAGCGAGGTGAACGCCTCCGCGGTGAGCGGGGCCGACGGCGAGGAGGCGAACACCACCACGGGCGTGCCCACCGGCGTCGCGGATGCCCGGGTGAACGCGCTGCTGCGCAGTGTGGAGGAGCTCGAGGAGAAGCTGCACGAGGCGTCGACGGAGCGCGACGGCTACCAGCAGGAGCGCGACCGCGTGACGATGCAGCTGAAGAGCGCCGCGCGGGTGGCGGAGGTGAAGGAGCAGGCGATGCGGCGGCAGGATGCGGAGCTGCGCAGCATGCGCGGCCAGCTCGCCACGATTCGCGACGATCTGGCGCAGCGCGTGCAGTCGAACCACGCACTGCAGCTCGAGATGGACCACCTGCAGGAGCGCGTGGAGGACCTGACGGTGGCCCACGCCGAGGCGCAGGAGCGACTGGCAGTCGAGGTGGAGCGGCGGACGCTGCAGGAGCACGCCGAAGCCCTCCTCTTCGCCAAGGCCATGACCATTCCTCGCGCTCTCGAGGACCACGTGAGCGCGCTCTGCGCCGGCTACCACAACCTGCTGCAGGTCGCGAGCAAAGACCGCGCCTACGTCTACGGCCGCTGCGACATGATTGAGAAGGCCGCAGGGGAGGCGATGGCGGAGGCAGAGGCGCAGAACCAGGCCTACGAGGCCGCCCTGGCAGATGCGCAGGAGGAGCAGCAGGATTTGAAGGCCATCATCGAGCGACTGGAGGAGGCGTTGCACAAGGCCGAGGAGGCGAAAGCGACCGCGGTGGCAGAGGCGGCGGCGGCGAAGGAGGAGCTGGAGGCGGTGCAGCGACAGGCCCGCGAGGACGTCTTCCACGCGCAGCGCGACCTGCAGGTGGCGGAGCTGCAACACGCCGACACCCTGCACTCCCTCTCCCTCCTGCAAGACGAGGTATCGAACACGGCGGGCCTCATTAAGAATCAAAAGGCCACCTACGAGCGGCGGGAAGCCGAGCTGACGGAGGAGGTGGCGCAGCTGCAGGCGGAGTTAGAGGCGCGGAAGGCCTCAACGCGGCTGCTTCAGCAGAGCTCCGACGAAAATCGCAACGAGCTGCAGGACATCGTTGAGCAGGCGGAGCAGGCACGCGACCAGGCGGTGCGGGAGGCGCAGGGGCTGCGTGCGCAGCTGGAGCGCGCTCTGCCACGGCTCGCCCAACTCGAGGACGAACAGGCGCAGCGCACGGCGGACCTCATGGACACGGCGCAGCAGCTCTCGGCGTTGCACAAGAAGTCGTCCTCGACGGAAGAGGTGTCCCGCAAGCACATCGAGGAGCTGAACCTGACGATGCAGGAGCTGCTGCACGCCCACGCCCTGCTGCAGCGCACCCATACCACCACGGAGGCCACCGCGGACCGGCTGAAGACGCAGCTCGAGACGGTCTCGCAGGAGCTCGAGCGCACCACCACGAAGGCACATCAGCAGGAGGAGGAGGTGGTGCAGCTGCGGGCTCGCCTGCAAGAGGTGGAGACGCGCACCAACCGCGTCATCACGGACGATCAGGCGCGGCTGCGCGATGCGGACCGCCGCATCCAGGGTCTGGAGCAGCGCAACACCGCCCTCCAGCAGGAGTGCAAGTCCCTGCAGGAGGCGCATCAGTCGCTGCGGATGGAGTTCGAGAGCACCGCCGATGCACTGCAGCGTCGCACCGAGACGGCAAACGCGCAGGAGCAGCAGCAGGGGCACCAGATTCGACTTCTGCGGGAGCGGGCGGACACCCTGGAGGCGGAGCGACAGGAGCTGCTGACGGCCGAGCAGGCCATGACGAAGGAGCGCGACGGCTGCCAGCGTGAGATTCTGCAGCTGCAGCACAAGATCGAACACCTGCAGCACCACCTGTCGGACGCCAACAACCACAACGCGGCGCTGAACCAGGAGATGGTGGAGCTGAAGACGGAGCACGCGGGCGAGGTGGACCGCCTGCGTGAGGCGATCACCGACGCGCAGAAGGAGCTGTCCAAGTGCCGCCAGCTCCTCGCGGAAGCGGAGACGCATCAGGTGGAGCAGGAGAGCACGCACTTCACCCTCACAACGGAGATGAACGTGCTGCGCGAGGAGCTGAAGTCGGCGCGGGCGCAGGCGGAGAAGGCGATGCAGCAGTACCAGAAGGAGAAGACGGAGCGGGAGGAGATGGCGACGCTGCTGCAGGCGCAGATGGCGCAGCTCTACGAGGAGCTCCGCAGCAAGCAGGACCAGCTGCGCGTCTTCGAGAACACCTCGGCGAATCAGCAGGACACGATCAACGCGCTGCGCGCCGATGTGGCGGAGCTGGAGGAGCGACTCAAGCACACGCGCAAGGAGCTGCTGGACGCGCAGGAGGCGGCGACGGCGGCGAAGGAGCACCACCGCCGCGACCGCTACGAGCTGCAGTCGAAGCTGAACACCGCCGAGGACGCGGTGGCGGAGCTGACCCGGCAGCAAGAGCAGTACCGCGAGCGCATGACCACCAAGGTGGAGCTGTACGAGGTGGCCGAGGTTGCGCTGCGCGGGGAGGTGACGGACCTGCGGAGCGACATCGCGCGACTGGAGGAGGCGCTGACGGCGACCACGCAGGGCAAGGAGGCCGCCGAGGACGTGAAGTCGCGGCAGGCGCATTCGATCAAGGCGGTGGAGTCGGAGGTGCAGACGCTGAGGGCGCAGACGGCGAAGGACATGGCGGAGCTCTCCGCGCTGAAGGTCCAGCTGCAGCAGCGCACGGCGGAGGTGGAGCGGCTGAGGCGGGAGGCAGCGGCGCAGCTGGCCGCGGAGAAGCTGCAGTGGGAGGCCGCCCACGCGGCGACGTGCGACGGACTGGAGGAGGCCCTGCGAGCCGAGCAGCAGGCGACCAAAGACGCCCGCGAGGCCCGCGAGCGCGCGCTGGCGGCGCTGGAGCGGAAGCAGCGCGACGTGGCCGCGATGGAGGAGGAGTGCCGCTTGATGCGGGCACAGACGCGGCAGCTGCAGCGCCGTGTGGACGCGGCGGAGTATCAGCTGACCGCGTTGGAGGGCATGGCACGCGACTCGGCGGCCGATCTCGGCGTGACGCTCGGGGAGCTGCGCGGCGAGGACGGCGGCGATGCCTTCTTTGCGGAGGGCGGCCTCATCGCCGAGGACAGCCAACTCGACACGAGTCACGTCGGAGGAGGGGGAAAGAGCGAAAGCACCAACGCCCCGCACAACGCCACGGTCGCAGCGGGGGCGGCGGTGCAGGCGGTGCTGGATGAACTCGTGCGGCGGCTCAACGTGTACACCTTCGCCGCGAACACCCTCGACACCGAGGATGGCCAGCTGACGGCGCTCTCGCAGGCGCTGGAGCGGCACTTGGACGCCGTGGACGCCCTGGCGGAGGCGAGCGTGGCCGCCACGGCGAATGACTACAGCAGCGCGACGAGCGGCGTCACACCACTGCGCGGCGGAAGCGGCCGGGGCACGCTGGGCGGCGCTCTTGGGCTCAACAGCACTCCCGCTGCGCGCGGCGGCGGCGGCGGAGGTGCTGCTACCGCGGCAAACATAACTGCAGCGTACATGAGCAGTGGGAGCAGCGCGCAGCAGCAGCAGCAGCAGCCGCGCACCTTAACGGCGACGCAGCAGATTTTTGTTCAGCAAATCACTCAGGCCAGCTCCACCTACGTCCACCGCGTCGAGGATCACGTGCGGACGGCGCAGCAGATGCTGCGCGGTGTGGTGATGGCCATCGGTGCGCACGAGGTGCTGACGGGGGCTGCCAAGGCGAGGGGCGTGCAGGGTGGTGCGTCCTCTGCGAGCGCGGCGGCAGCTGCGGCGGCTGCTGAGGCGAGCCTGCACGCTCGCCCCACCACTGTCGCACTGTCCTCGCGGCACCGGCTGCAGGTGGCCGCGACGGTGGCGGAGCTGCATCGCCGCACCGCCACGCTCACCCGTGCGGTGGACCGCGTGGTGGAGGCGATCCTGAACGCCCCAACTGGCGCGTTTAGTCCAACTGCCTACAGCGCAGGGGTATACAGCACCGAGCGCCCCGGCTCACCAGCCTCGCCGTCGAGTGGTGGGTCGGCGCCCGTCAACCTGCAGGCTGCGTTGCAGGAGCTGCGGCGCATGTTCGCGGAGGCGGAGCGCTACGCACTGCTGCCTTTCAATGAGCTGCTGTGCGCTGCGGATGGGGCGGCCGGCAACGCTACGGGCAACAGCAGCGGCGGTGTGGGCAGTGGTAATGGTGCGAGTGCGATGGAGCACGGCTACGGCAGTCGTGGGCGGCCTGGAGAGGGACAACGCACCCCTCCCCGGACTCGTCCGCAGCCGCCTCAGCCGTACGCGTCGTCCACCGCATCTTCGTCTCTGACCGGGCAAGAAGGTTTCCGTGGTCCTGCCAGCGAGGGAGTTGCACGACGCACGTCGGCACCGTCAGCGGGAGCACCGGCGGGTGCGTCAGCGAGCCGCACGACAGCGCAGCTGAGCCGACCGGTGCCGGCTGTGCCACCTCTCGCCCTCGCTTCTCACCAGCAACAGCAGCAGCAGCACCGCCGTGGTAGTGGTGTTGCCGCCCCGTCGCGGGCACACGCTGAGGACTCCGGCATCGTCTCGACCCTCTCTCCCATTCCAGAGGACGAGGAGTCCAACTGGTTTTAAGAGAGAGAATGACATTGTT
>MDUD01008881.1:0-15552 GCA_002216565.1 Crithidia mellificae | reverse complement strand
TTTTTTTTTTTTTAATCTAATAGGTGAAGTTTTCATTAAAGAACCCTTGTGTGTTTTTTCACTGTTGAAACAAAGGAATACTAAACTGGACCGCTCAGCAAAGGAAGTCAGAAAGCGCACAATAAATTTAAAAAAGCAGAACAAATTTTTTTCTCCAGACACTTGACATTCGCAATGTACACCCGCGAATCCGTCAGCACGGACCGCTACAACAACGGCGACGACTCCGGCTCCGGCCGCGATGAGGTGCAGAACACCACGACCGTCAGCTCCGACTGGAGTGTGCGGCCCTCCGACGACGCCGCGGCGGACTCGACGCAGACGAACAGTCTCTCCCGATTAAACCCGGCCGCTGTGCCTTTCAGCTTCACCGGAGGCGCAGTGAGCGGCGGCGGCGGGGCTGGTGGCATCTCCGCTGGTGCTGGCGGCCCAGGCAGCATCAACCACAACAATCACAACAGCCACAGTGACCTCGTGGGTGGTGGTGGCAGCGGCGGGGCGATGCACCACGCGCACATCCCGCACCATGGCAGCATGCTCTCCGGCAACAGCCTCGATGGCGCTCTGTCCCCGCCGATTATGGGCGGCTCCCGCGGGCTGGGCGGGCCGGCGGGCATGAGCCTGAACGGGAACAACAGCGGCAGTGGCAGCAACAACGGCGGGGTTGGTGGTGGGGTGGGCTCGATGGGCATGGACGCTGGCAGTCCAAACTCCTTCGGCATGATGCAGGGAATGATGGCCTCCATGCCGTACGGGATGGTCGGGGCACATCGCCAGTCCTCCCTCCCCGGCCGCCCCGTGTCGATGATGGACTTTGGCATGATGCACGGCGGCGGCGGCGGCCCCGTCGGCGGTGGCCCGATGAACGGCGGGGGCAGCGGGATGGGTCGCATGGGTGGTGGGATGGGAAATGGTATCACGAGCCCGAACAGCTTCCTCCCTCCACCGGGCGAGGACACCGACCAGCAGGAGCTGATGCGGCTGCAGCAGACAAACTACCGGGTGAAGATGCTGCCCCCGCCACTGACGTACGAGGTGCACCGCAAGATCTGGTCGAAGAACGAGTACGGAGACGACAACGACGACGACGTGCACGGGTCGATGGAGCAGCAGGAGGAGGAAAGTCTGCACAGCCTCGCCAACGAGGACCCGATCGACAAGGAGCAGCGGTTGGAGGCCTACAAGCAGATTATGCTGCGCTGGTACAGCCACATCCACGTCCTCGAGGGCAAGTCAGAGGTGGCGAAGCGGCTGGTACGGGTGCGCCGCGCATGTCCCTCCATGGAGGAGGTGATGGCGGGTTTATCGAACCAGAGCCAGAGCCAGCCTCCACAGCCGCCTTCCGGCGCGGCCACGAACACGACTACCGGGTCGGAGGGCGGCGACGAGGACAACTCGCTGTCTCAGCACCCTCAGCAGCAGCAGCAGCAGCAGCAGCCACCGGCAGCCACGCGTCGTAGTCCCTCCGAGCCGCTGGACACGGAGGAGATTTTGGCGACCTGGTCGGCGCAGTGCTGGGACTGGTGGCAGGAGACGGTGAAGCGCAAACCCCGGCGCGCGCGAAAGCAGGGCGAGCTCCCGCTGGGCGGCCTCCCTGGCCTGCCCACCTCTGCCTCTGCGCCAATGGTAGCGGCCATGGGCGGTGGAGGGGTGAACGGTGGAAGTGGCGGTGCTGGTGGCTTAGGTCTGCGGGATGGCCTCATGCCGCACAGCTTCTCCGCACGTGCGTTGGACATGGACGTCTCCTCGCCGCACCTGAGCAACGGCGGTGGGATGGGCATGAACGGCTCTGTCGGCGGTGGCAGCCCGTACAGCCACCACGGCCCTTACACGAGTTATCAGCACGGCAGCCCGATGGACGCAGCAGCGGCAGCGGCGATGATGGGTGGGGCTGGAGGCAACGGCAGTCCGCACAACGGCGCGAATGGGATGCCGATGGCCCCGTCCTACACCTCCTTCACCGACCTCTCCGAGGAGGGCGCGGTGGAGGCGGCGGCAGCGCGGTCCATGGGAGCAGCTGGGCAACCGCAGCAGCCCTCATCGCACTCGTCTCCTCTCATTCCCCTTCAGCAACAGCAACAGCGGCAGGCCACCCCGCCGCAACCGCAACCGCCGCAGCAGCTAGCGGGGTCGCACAACGCCACGCCACCAGCGTCGATGTTCACGACGAACGGCATTCGCGCCGCCGCTCCGCGCTCTGGCAATGCGGACGACTTTTTAGAAAACGACCACCTCACGCTTGCTTTTACGACCGAACTGCTCAAATCTTTGGAAGAGTAAACGCAAAGAATAAACTACAAAAGATCACTATTTTTGTTGGAGAAGGTACAAATAGCGTGTACGCGAGTCGAAGGCGGCGCACGTTTGGCTACATAGGTGTAAGCAGACGTCAGAGATTCCGCATCCTCTGCATATCTGCTCGTCTGCCTCCTATCTCGTCGTACTTCCAAGTATTATACTCGCCAACTATGTGCAGCTGATACTGCCAAATTCTTTTGCAACAGTTTATTCTTTTCTGCTGGTCTTTTTTCCCTCTTGGCCATTTACATATGGATGAAAAACCTCTAAACACCTAAGTGCTGAATTTACTAACTAAAACCTATAGATGACTAATATTTGTAAAACTAACAGAATTTGTTGTTTTTTTTTTTCACTTTTGTGGTTTGTTTTCTGTTTTTTGTTTGTATGCTAGCTATGTGATGCATGTAAGCTATTGTCTAGTTTTTTTTGTTTTTTTTGTCAGTGCGCGCGCACCTTTTTTGTTTCAGAAATGTTTTTTTCTCACTTTCTCTTTTTTGACTTTTCAGCATCACAGCTCGCCTTTATGTTTCCAAGTGCGCTTTCTTTATCCTCATCAGAAACTCAATCATCGGCGAAGCACAAGTCGTGCTGTGTGCGACTTAACCTTGCGCATCTACCCTCTTTTTTCCACTCATTCTTTCTTTCCTCTTTAAATGTTTTCTCTGCTTGATCGTTCTGTCCGTACAGATACATGCGTCTCGTTTCCTTTTCTCAGTTTGTTAGTCGCTATTTAGCTGATTTGTTGTTGTTGTTGTTGTGTAAGTATCTGTTCTCTTCTCTTTTTTGTTTCTCTGCGCGCTTTAAACTGAACTAAGATTGATCCTGCTTTGCCCCACGGTGTCAGTGTTACACGTCGCTTGCTGGCATGAGTTAGCTGAATTCTTTGCAATCGCGTAACAGCAAATCACGGGAGACAACTCCCGTTTGGAGGGAAGCTTTTCCGCACACATGCTTTCACACGTTTGGCTACTTTTGACCGCGAGGGCGTTTTAAAGGCTCCCGAAGGGTGACGCTGCCTGAGTGTCTCTGTCACTGAAACTAATTCGATGACGTGGCACTCACTACATGTCTCCTTCCCTTTTTTGTTCAAATCCAATGGCAAAAAAAAAGGGTTGGAAAATTGATTCAACTCTTTCTTGATTTCTTTGACTATTTTGGTTTTTTTTTTCAATTGCACTCTGCTGAGCGGGCAGAGTTCTTTTTGTGTGTTTTCCGGATAAAAGCGTATTTGGCTTTAGTCTTTGTGTAGCTGATTCGTTAAAGCACCTGCTTCTCGTTTCGAGCAATCATGTTATGGGATGAAAGCAGAGGTGAAAATTGGTGAGAGGGCAGAGAGGCTCTAGCCTTTGTCTTTGATTTTGTTTTCCTTTTCTTCTCCTTTTGCTTGAAAAACAAAAATGTGGTATCATCGTTTCTGCATCTCTTTTTCTGACCAAAAACGTAAAAAAAAGATTCAAATGGAAAGCTTGCCATGTCGGAGTTTTTTTCTGTTGTAAGTGCTCCTGAGTTGTTCACTTCACGACATTGCTGGTTGGACTGTCGGTTGGAAAACGGCTGACAAGACTTTGAATGTGCGCGTGTGTTTGCGTGTCTGTCATGCCTTCAACTCGTCTGTGCAGCGGCATGAGCGCTGCTCTCAAGGTGCACAGGCGTTGAAAGCGAGAACAGACTCTGTCAAAGCGGCCATTAAGGTCACATGTGGCTACAAGGTTACATGCCATTTTTACAATTTGAAATAGTTTCCTTAACCACAACCTTTCTCCTCAGCTGCGGTGCGCTGAGGTGTTTCCTAGCTCTCCTTAGGTTACTCAGTGTGATCCCCTGGAGGTTGCTTAGTTGATATGAAATTGATCAGCTTGTTCTTCTTAATCTGCAGCATTTAGCAGCTAGACTTCTGCAGCTCTCTCGACTTTTTCTCTCTCTCTCTCTCCCTCTCTTCACTCTTCTACTGTTTTCTTGGGAAAAAAAAAAACAACACTGCATCTGGCTTTCCCGTGCTCTACTCCTGCTCTTACCTTACAACAAACTTCGTTTAGAGGTGCAACTAGTGGATGCGCAATTGTAAAGCTCATCTTATTTCGCTTTTATCTGTCTAATTAGCTTCACGTTAATCTTTTCTTTTCGATCTTTCTCCTCCGTCGTTCTTCACGAGTTACCTTGTTGCTCTAGTAAATCGTCGTCTGTGTGCACGTTCTGATAATCGATCTGGTAATTTTTAAATATACTTTTTTCTGGACGTTTCTCTCTCTGCGCGTGGTTGTGTGTGTAATTGCACTACGGCCCCACCGTTTGCGGATCTTGCGGCCCTTTCTTATTTTCTTCTTCACGAATCACCTACAAAGAAGAATAAAAAGACGTTGTGTCACAAGCGAGATAAAGAGAACGCCAAACTCCCCAAAAAAAAACCTTTCTGCTTGCATCCATTCCACTCGGGAAGGATACTATTTTCTTCTTCTTCTTTTTTTTAGTTGACAACTCTTGCCTTCTTCTCTTGTTGTTGTTTTCTCTTTCTTGTTTAACTCCTTGTTACTGCCCAGCAAGGTCGGCTGCCCCCCCTTTCTAGGACGGCAAGCACAAGTTGTGAAAAAACTAAAAAAAAAGCAAGTGCATGGCCTTTACGTCCTGTCTCTTTTTCCTTTCTCCTACGCTGCCCCGTGCTTCTCTGCATCTCTGATAGTGCAAAGAAAAAACGCTTTCTTTTCTCTTCGCGTTCTTTTTACTTTTTTGATTTTTCTAAAAAAAAAAACGCAGGAATCTCAACCTTTGTTTCACTCTGAGCCACTGCAAGGATACGACAAAGCTCGAACACATTTGCATCGCAGCACATCCCCCCTGTCTGTGTGCTTCGCAGTACTGTTAAGATCGTAAAGTAGGGAAAACGAAAAAAAATTTTAGGAAAATCCTCGTTTTCGTTTTACGAGTGTCGCCTTTTTGCCGTGAAAGATATTAAGAAGAACCTAAAGAAAAACTCACTAGAAAGGAGTGAGTGCTGTTAGATTGAGCGTTCTCAACTTGACTGTTATATACTCTGATCCCTTGCAACAGCAAGCTTTGGAGCTTGAAAGGTTTCTCTCAATTCGAAACCAGTCAACGTTGCGACATTCTATCTTGTTTTCTCTGCAACGTCACAGTTGCCGTTCCTTTTTCCATTGAGCTAAGTGCTTTTTCTACTATTAATATTTTCCGTAGGGTGACTGTCACTTGGTTTTAACCTTTTATTTTTCTTTTTGACTCCACTCTCATTATAGCAGTGTTTGCGATTCCGATTCGGCGTGTCGTTGTCTTTCTGGCTTTTTTTCGCTTTTTTGGTCCTTTCCCAGCAACTTCGTTCGTTTATAGCTGTGTGTTCTTTTTTTCTCTTTCTTGCTACTTCGTTTTCCTTTTACCTTCATACTTCATCTATTGTTGTTTTACTTTCCATATTTTGCTTTTCTTTAGTCGTTAACCAGCGCTTATTCCTTTGAGTGTTCCTCAGTTTTTTTTACTCTCACCTACTACTTTTTTATTTATCTTTTTTGTCTAAGTAACTATTATCTCTTTGCCTTTTTAATTTTTCTTTTCGCTTTACCAGCGCCCTCGCATTGCTCCTTCCGTAGCTGTGCGTCGCGGCCTCTGCTATCTGTTTCCTTTGTCATCTCTTTGATATTTCTGCGCGCGCTATTGTGCACTTGCGCATCATACTCAGCAGACGCTTTTTGTATAGTTATTCGCATAAGCGCTCGTGCAATTTGTTTTTAAAAAAAGGATTCTGTGTTTATTCAGGCCACAGAAAAAAGGGAAGAAGGCATAGACCTTATTGTCATTTTTCTTATTCTCCGCCAACTATTCGTCTACTCTTTCCTTCTTTTGACTGTTTGTCTTTTTGTTCTCACTAGGCAAGCGTTGTACTTCAGTGACCATCTTCGCCGGCACTGCATCCGTTCAGATTTGTCTGTCACTCTCTCAGACTCTTTCCCTTCTTAGAGCCTTGTGTGTTTGTTCATTTCTGCTCGGAATCTTACACACAAACACCAGCACGAGAAACCCAGCACATACATTGGTATTTTACCCCCGTGTGTGTGTTTCCGTACGCCCCTTTCCCTTTTCCTCTCTCTCTCTCCCTCTACGCGTTAACCTGTGCCTTTACTTCTTTTATCTTTAGCATTGTCACTATTGTTGCGTTTAGTTTTTCTTTACAAACCGCGGTTGTTGTTCTTTTTTGAGCTCACGATCAGTGTCCCTGTTGTTGTACCTCCCTTTTTCTTTTCTTTTCTTCGTCTTGCACTCCGAAACAACCCGCCTAGCTGCTCCTTTTTCTTTTTTTTTCCTGCACCAACGTCAAAACGCCTGTTCATTTCGTTTTTTTTCCACTTTTCAGCTACCTTTTTTTTTTACTTTCTTTTCTCTTCCGCCTTGGCGTTCATATCATTTCCCCTGTTTCTCCAACCAAAATATCTTTTTTTGCCACTGCGTCTTCCTCCCCCACTTATATTTGAGGTCCCTACTTCCCGTGCTCTCGTTGCTTTCAAACGCCGTACTCACTTCCTGTGATCCAGTCCAGTTGAAGTACAAGAAGAGCTTCTTAATTGTTTACGTGGCGTCGACCAGTAGATTTTTTTTTTCTGCGTGACTCTTCTTTCTCTGTGTCCTCCAGTGTTTTCTTCCTTGCGTTTGTGTGTGTGTTCCTTTTCGTTTGTTTTCGAAAGCAAAACAATTATAAAAAAATATAGCAATATATATTTGAACTTCCATCCTTGACTCATTGAGCATATATAAAGCAAATAGTATAAATTTTCTTTTTACTTTCATTTTATTGTTGTTTCTATAAAGAAGCTGTACATTTATAATCTTCTTTTCCTCTTTGTCTTTTGTTTGCAGACTAAATCGTTTTACGTTTTTTGCAGATCCTGTCTGTCGTTTTTCTGGAAAAACAAGGAGCTATTGCGAATAGAATTGTTGCCCTCATAGCGGGAGTTGGAAATTCGAAACAAAACGTTATTTTGTTTGTTTGTTTTCTTGTTCAAGATAGCGTTGTGCTCTTGCCACCTAAGCCTAATTTTTAATTTATATTTATTCCCTTGTGAAAGGCAATTGCCATCAGCCCTTTTTATAAAACAATATATCTCTCTTCTTTTAATCTTTTTCTGCAAGACAGACAACTGTAGTATCAGTTCCTCTTTTGACCCTTCTTCATCTTTCCTTTTTTTTTCGCCGGTTAAATTTTCTTTCATTTTCTTTGCTGTTGTCCTTCGCTTCGCCAGCGCTGCAGCAAAGTCTTCTCGAGCTTTCTCGCCTCATCTTCCCGTACTTTATTTTTTCATCTTGTTTTCACATCTTCTCTCCACTCTTCTTTTCTTTTTCGATCTTTTCTTAGGAATCAAGCTGATCAGGACCAGTCAATTAGTCCTTGCGTACCCGTGTACGATCTCATATTTATTTTATTTTTTCCGTGTCTCACCGCCCTCGTTTTTTTTCCCCTGCCTTTGCTTTCTTCTCATCTTTTTTGTTTCATCTTACTCTGTCACTTTGACAATTTTTCTCCTTGACGCTGCTCTTATCTCTACTATTCCCTGTCTCAACTCCTTACGGCACACCAAAGTGCCGACGATTTTTCTGCAAACAAAACTGCGCTTTTTTTTTTCGTGTGTAGCTTTTACCTTTTGTGTTCCACCTCTATTAAACGGGTTTAGTTTTTTCTTTTCTTCCCTGTGTGTGTGCGCCATTTTTCCTATTGCACTAGACTCCGTTCTATCAAGCCCTCTAAATTTCCATTTTCAAAAGTAAACGAAGTCACAAAAGCAGAGGCGCGTTTGTCTGTGCGACCTAAAACTAGTACTTCTCAGTTAAGTCCAACACTATTATTCCCTCCGCGTGTGTGTAGTGTGCGTGTGTGTAAGCACTCGTAACTCTTCTTACCTTACTTTTTCTGCGTGTGTCTCAACTTGTTCTCTTGTTTTTTCTTTTTTTTTAGTGTTGCGTATCACTGTCCTGTGGCCATAAGAGACCGGACAAGTGACCTTGCATCCGAAGACTCTCATTTTCCGCCTCACAGCGCTACTTTCTTTTCGAATTTTCTGAGGTGATTCTCTTTTCTTTTTTTTCTAAACTCATAAAGAAATCTTTGTTTTTCAGCTTTTGCGTGTGTCTGTGTTTGCGTCACCCAGTGCAATGTTCCCGATCCTCCCCGACAGCGGCAGCCTGAACCTTTCGCAACAGCAGCAGCAACAGATGCGTTCTGGCGAGTACACGTCCTATTCGCTGCCCAGCGGCTCCGTCTTTGCGCCTCTCCCACCCACACCGCCACAACAGCAGCAGCAGCAGCAGCGTTCTTTTATGGGCGGCAATTCCGTTCTCATTGATCCCCCCACCGCCTACTTTGTCCATGCACAGCAGCCCCTCCAGCAGCAACAGCAACAGCAACAGCAACAGCAGCAAAAAGCGCACGCGATGCTGTCGTATCCGCACAGCCCACAGGGTAACGCCCTCCCACCTGGCATGTCGCCTTTCTCCAGTGCACCGGCCAGCTCTGTGCCGATGTACACGACGACAGGCTCGATGGAGGGTTCGCCGTTTGCGTCGGCCCTTTCCATGTCTTCCTCAAACCCGGCCGCCCGCACCCAACGCATGGGCAGTGCCATCAACACCCTCCCCATGCAATCCCACCCACAACAGCAGCAGCAGCAGCGCATGCAACCCGTTTTTCTCCAGCCGGCCACCACTAACTCGCCTCTCATGGCCCCTCCGTACCAGCAGCAGCTCCAGCAGCAGCTTCAGCAACACCAGCAGCCGCAGCGGGGCAACAGCATCTCCATCAACTCCGCGCAGTTCTCCCCGCTGTCACGTCACAGCCAGGCCCCGATGATGTCGCCAACGCCACCGGGCAGCACGCACAGTCAACTGTATACCGCCCAGCCACTCTCGCCGTTATCGACGTCCTCCGGCGGCCTGCCTGGCAGCCACCTCGCCCACACCCACGTCAACCCAACCCCCTCTGCCTCCTCCTTCGCGTACTCCTCCACCCCGCCCTCCAGCGTCACGCAACACCCGCAGCAACTCGTGACAGGCACCACCGCCGGTGTTACAGAAGTCCTCAACTCTCTTTCCACCGCCACCGGCACCGTCCCCGCTGCACCGACGGCGGCCACCAGCAGCCAAGCGAACAGCACCGCCACCGCCACCGCCGCAGCCGCAGCCGCAGCCGCCAGCAACGGCGTGGTGGACGCGGAGGAGATGCGCCAAGCGCACGAGCGCCCCTTCCGTTTCAAGATGCTCCCGCCCCCGCCAACCTTCGACCGCTTCCTCCTCCAGTGGGAAGCGAACGCAGCGGACATGCACTACCGGCCGTGGCGCCGCGGCGACGGCAGCGGCAGCCCCCACGGCGACGGCGCCGATCGCGCAGGGGTGCTGACGGAGGAGGACGTCCTGCAGCGCTCCGCCGCGGCGGCCACCGCAACCGTCGTGGCGAGCGCCGGTAGCGGCAGCCCCCACAGCGGCCACCTCCCCACCGGTGCGACGAGGCGCTCAGGGGAGGAGCGGCTGGCGCTGGCTGAGCAGTACCACCGCATCCTCGAGCGCTGGTGGTACTACATGTCCGTCTTCGAGCAAAAGACGGAGGTGCGGCAGCGCCTTGGCAGCCTCCACACCTGCCCCGACTACGCGGATGCCCAGCGCGCCGTTAGTGCCGGTTTTGCGGAGCTGCTGCCCGGTGAGTTGCAGGAGCAGCTTACGCACGATGAGGTGACCCTGCAGACGTGGTCGCACCTCGTGCTGAAGTGGTGGGAGGAGACGAAGCGGCGCCGCCGCACGCGCCGCAGCCGCCGCGGCTCCCGCAAAGACGCGTCATCCTCCAGCGGGACGGGCCGCAGCACCCTGGACGACTCGCAGATGATAGACGGCGATGCGACGCCGCCGCAGATCGAGAACGACGAGGAGACTTCCGTGGCGAGCGGAAACTCGTTTGGGATGCCCAGCACGGAGGGCAGTCGCCTCACCCACTCCCTGCCTGACAACGAAGGCTACCTGAATTTCGACTTTACGAACCAGACTCGGTTTGGCAGCCCAGCTGAGAGCGGTTGAGGAGTGCCATAAGAGGAGGTGCTAAAGCCCATCTCTTTTTTTCTCTTTTTCCGTGTGTGATGGTGCACAAGGGTAGTGTCGCATTGTGCGTCTGAACACAGCAATGCAACCTGAAGAAACTTGATTCTGATGGTGGGGTCTCATGCCTCCTGCTTCCTCTTTCCCACCCTCTCTACTGCACGTAGGTTGGTGTGTAGCTTGTGTCTCACCTCCCTTCAGCAAGTGGCTGACTTTTCTGTTATTTTTCACTGGATATTGTTCTTCTTTGGACTGTTTCCCTTGTCCCTCATTGTCTCTGTACCTCTCGCTCTTTTGTCACGTTATTTACCTTACCTTTTCCTTGTATCTTCTGTTTCTTTTTCATCTTCACCAGCAAGAACGACGCAACTATTCCTACCTTATTTTTTCCTCTCGCATGTATAAAAGCGCTTCTTTCATTCCTTTTTTTTCCTTGTACTTTCCTTTCTCTCGCTGTTGCTTCTTTTTGGGTCATTTTGTTGTTTGATGCGCTGTGCGTTCTTGCATGTGTGGACTTCTTTCTGTGTGTGCTTCCTTTTCTCGCAAGAGGGGCCGAGCTTCAAAAACAGTAAACAAATATTAATCTTACTGGATCGATGTCGTTGTTTGCTCTAATTATTTCTTTATCACTATAATCTACTTAACGCGGATCGAGAGGCGTTAGCATACATGATGTGCGTCCACCGTTCTCCTTCCCTTGTCCTTTTTCAAATTGAGTGCGAATCACTGGCGGGTCTTCACGATGATTGTTTCTTCTTTTTTCCGCTTTTGTTGTTTTCTTTGCTCACTTATTTCTTTGCCACCAAAAACAGAAATTGGGCTCTAATCAAGGACGATCGAAAAACCCTTTTCCTACCCATGTCTAACCTCTAATCGTAAAGTATGTCACAAGCAAAAAGAAGGCATTGAACCTAAAGATATAGATAATTTACTATGGCACGGAGTTGACGCGACTGTGGTCAACAATTTGCCGAAGCAAAGTCGCACGCGGGTGCGACTCCGAGAACAGAAAAGCAAACTATGAATGTAAGACGTCGTTTATGCGGCGCAATCGTTATGCAAAGTGTCGAATAAGCTAATCATAGTAGAAAGGGCTTTCACCACTTCCATGACATGCTGTCACATGAGAGGTTTCCCTGCGTCTGAGAATACATTTTCAGCCACCATTTTCGAAAAGTGGTACGTCAACTCTTTGTTCAGCCCCCACTTTCACTAGTTGCCACCGCTCCATTTTCTTTCCTTTCCGCGTTCTTTCAAAATTTTTAAGGGTGTTTGTTCAGCGCTTCCTCACACAATGAGATCGACAAGCCAAAAAAGCGCCAAGCAGCCGTCGCTGTGCTTTTCTCTTCTTCGACCGCCCGGCTGCCTGGAGAACGAGCCGTTTTATGCAACAAATAAAGTGCAGCTTGAGCTCGGGAGCTGTGATGGGTTTTGCCGCCCCGTGACTCACACCCTCGATGCAACAAATCTTAAAAGACGCTAGCAGACTAACCCTCCCTGACCCTGTGCACCAGGCCCAAGCAGCTCTTTTTGAGGAAAGTTGATACCCTGCGTCTTTGGAAACCCCTCTTGTGTCCCCATTCGCCGTGGTGTGCTAGGGTCACCGGGCCAGGAGGCGCGGCCGCTGCCTGTGCCCCGCAAGCTACTGGGGCCGGCCCAACACACCCCGCACACAGGGCCCTCCTAAACAAGAGCAACAAAAAGAGGACGCTGCTAATGAATAGCCACCCAGGTAGTGACCTTTTCCAACAAGAACCATTTCCGCCCCACTTCCGTCTCCGCGTAGTCGGCACGGAGCAGTAGAGGGTGGGGGGGTTTGAAGGGTGGGCTCTTCGACGAGTCCAAAGGCGATTGAACAACGAGGAGGCAGATGTGGTGAAGGCACCAAGGAGGAGCAGCCTCTGAGATAAACCAGAGGCTTCCGTAGGGGCAGGGTAAACATAACCCGACAGATAGAACAACTTGAAGATTATAGAGGAGCATAGACCAGATTATAGCGCAACTCAGGACGCGACGTATAAAATAAATCGTTTTTTACTCAAAGACCGCATAGGCGTAGCATAAAACCGGATGCGGCGGCTTTTACCCTGAAACTAACAAGCTTAAAGGCGAGCCCCGCCTAATTTGAGAGATTTGCTGGTGGCGCTCAAACGACCCAAATGGCAAATACACAAATGGAAACGTTCTCCATTAGTTACTCAATTCTTGCTCAACAGTTTTCGGACCCGTAGTTGCTGTCAACATCCGGAATAAAACCTGCCTCATTTTGACCGCAGCCACAAACCCACTGCAGTCAGAAGCATTTGTTCCCCTAATTCATAAACGCTGTAAACAACAAAATAAAAGTGACTGCAAACAAAGATTTAAAGCAAAACCACAGGGAGAATTTAAACGGATCGAGCAGCTTTCAAAGCTTTCTGACAGAAATGTTCCTGCAAATATTGAGTGAAACAAATGACATAGTAAAGCTCCTGGTGCCTTGTGTTCGGGTAGCGGGTGTATGATGCAGGGCAGTATTTTTCGAGACTCCACCGCAAGAAAGCGGCAGGGTAGAGAAACAGTATGTAGAGAGCATGTGGGCGGGGCTGTTCTTGCCACCAAACCTCAATTTTGCCCAATAAGGTTCTACCTTGCCCTGGCCTTGGCCTTGACAAAGTGGCGAGGAGAACTAAGACAAAGACCAGTAGGAAACAGACGACCTAACACGCGCTTTGCTCTATTGAGCATACGATTTCTGCCGCACCAGAAGTGTAATTTTGCTTTTTTTTAGGTATAATGCGGACATCATTACCTATGGTTTTTTTTTCAAGCGCTCATCAATTACGATTTTTGTGTTTAAGATCCGGATGTAGCAAGACTTAAAAACCATCATTTTTAAACTATGATCTTGTATCAACCAGAAACAAACTACCTAAAAAAAGGCAAATTGACTGAGGACGCTTTTACAGACTTAGAAGCCTGGCAGGAGTCTTAAAAAAGTAAAGACCTGCAAAAAAGTTTCAAGGTCAGGACTGGAAATTCAGCTTTTCTCATTACAACCACCTTTTCTGCAAACGCACCAGCCAATCATTGCCTAGCGATAGTATAGAGGGGAAATTTGAAGGAGTAAGGTGAAAAGCTATGTGGACATTTTTTTGGGAATAAACTAATGAGACTTAAGCACGGAGCGGCTAGACTGCTCTGGTAGCAAATCAACAACAAAAAAAACTTTTTTTTTTTACATCTGCACTGTCTGCTTGAAACAGCCTTTGATACCTGTATCCAATAATAGAGCTCTTACAACCGCAGTAAAAGACGATTTTTTGTAATGCGGAAAAAAAAAGTAGAAGATAATCAGAACGCGCCCTATCATCAAAAATTAACTTGCAATGGAAAAGCCCATCGTAGCACAGGCTCTTAACAGACGAGTATGTACCGCACGCCTGAGCTCCGCAATACGAAAACCGAAACATTACTGCAGCCTTAAAAAATTCGACAATTTTTGCAAATGCAGATACGGGCTTTAAAACAACCAAAGATACCCTGTCTTTCTTTACACCTAGCCGCGTCTTGCAATAAGTGTTTGAATATATTTACAGCATTGCAAAACTAGTCGCATATCAGATGGCACTTAACTTGGTCTAAGGACGACTTCATTATAACAGCAAGTAGTGCCGCTCACTTTCGACCTCCTCTGTGCCACCCTGATGTTAAATAGGAAGCCGCTGCCGGCAGAAACACGTTGTCTCAGACTACTAAGCGGTGGAAACAAGCCCTAAACTTACACAAATTTTGTGGGAAGTCTCTACCGTGATGCTCTTACCATAAACTGAGATGTTTGTCTAGGAGAGCCGGCATAACACCCTACAGTTTGCACAGTTGCCATTTGAATGCCTAGCGGGCGTTGCGTTGAGTCACCATTAAACTCTAGTTTTAATTTAAAATTGGCAACTGTTTCCCTAAACAGCACGCAGAAACCTGTTTATCACAAACTAAGCATCAACTGGAAAGGTTGATTTGAAAAACGCTTGCGCTTAATTTCGTTTAACTTTTTCAATTTCTCCTCAGCGGCTGCGTTCTGACGCTGAGCTGCAAATTCAATTTTACGAATACTACACGAATCTGCTAGGCTCCTCAATTAGACCTGGATACTTTTTGCTTATACGGTCTTGTGATTTTGAGGAAGCTACTATAGGTAGAAGCATTGCAAACCAATAAAGCTTTAGATTTCATTTGGTTTTTCACACTTGACATCCTGAAAGCTTATCGCGTAAAAGACAATTGCTTAAACATTTGTACACCAAATAACGAGATTTATGCTTGCTGCTCCTAGTGATCAGTTGTAAACGCTTTGCTGATAGCGGGTTTACATTGCCACGCTTAGAGCTGTAGCTCTGAGAGAGCAGCCCAACCCGCTTAAACCGAAATACCCATCGGGCATCCTTACGCACAAAAATCTAGCCCTTCACGCCAAAGACAATTTACAAGGACAAAGATTGAAAAGGTATTTTGAACAAAAAGTTTTGGAGTGTCTTTCTTACCTTTTTTCTCTTAATCTGGTGTACTTAACCTATCCTTTTGTAGGGTTATAAAAAAATTCCAGTTTTCAAAGCTTCAATTTGAGTCCAAAGACTTTTGTCGAATAAGACCAAGCAGAAACTTTCTTTTCAGGAAGCAACGGTGCCTCATATTATAATACACATTTTCGAAGATGAGAAAGGGCCCGATAACTGCTTAAAAGCAGATAAGGCAGCTGCCACCTTCAGTATCCACAGCTTTTGCAATTTAAAACCGTGAACACTGCCACGAAGACCCTATGCAGCCGTGAATGCTTTGCCAATTTTTTCCACAGAATGTGAGTCGTCATACCACTGGCGCCGCTTAGCTTCTTGAATTTCTAGCGAAAAGTGAAAAGGATATTATGCTTTTGCAATGCTTGAAACAGTGTTTTTACAAATCCTATAGGTCTAAGAGTTGGAAACAATAGTCTGACAAAAGTGTTTTGTTTTTAGCCCATTGTTTTTGTTGCCTGTTGATTTCTCCATAGTATGGTCTTTTTGAATAGTCCATGAGAATTTGACAACTACAGGAATGCTTTTGATTTTCCTTAGCTTAAGCGATAAAGAAAGTTGAGCTCAAAGTGTAGCTGTTTCGAAGCTTTAAAAAACTCTGCGTTTGAAACCAAAATCCTTTCTTATT
>MDUD01008873.1:0-18861 GCA_002216565.1 Crithidia mellificae | reverse complement strand
TTGGCGCCGGACATGCGCAGCCACGATAACATCACGACCATGACGACAGCCACCACGATGGAGAAGCTAAATCACGACGACGACGAAGACGAAAACACACTCTCTCAGCAACAACAACAACAACAGCAGCAGCAGCAGCGCCATTTGCTGGTGCAGCACCCGCGTACGCAGTCCCTCTCCTCCCCGGCCTCCCCGCAGATCAGCCAGATGGTCGTGGGGGGCGTCACGTCAGGTCGACCCGCGCCGTCGTATACTCACGCCACGCCGCTTGGACTCACGCAGAGCGGCCCACTGCACCACCGCCGCATCTCCTCCGCCAGCGTGCAGCCGGAGGACGACTTTGTGTACTGCACCGTAAGTGAGATGACCAACGCGGCCTCGATGCGGGGTGGGGCCACGCACTCTATCCTCCCCGCCGGGCCCGGTACGATGGTGGTCGCCGCGGGCAACGGGGCCATCGCCGGCAGCAACTTTGTGTCATCTCGCCGGCCTTCCATGGTGCCCCTCGCGACGTCCGCTGCGCGCCGGGTGCAATCGTTTGACATGTCACTTGACGAGTCAAACGCGCTACTGACGATGAACACGCCGCGTGATCTGCAGAATGGCGGGAGTGGGAAGGCGAGAAACACCTTCAGCCCTGCCTCGCAGCAAAACCTTTTCCCTACGAGTACGGAAGGCGCGGTGGCGGCGGCGGCTTCCACGACGTCCCCAAATCTTCTATCACCGCTGCCCACGCACATCGATGTCCATCAAGTGATGCCGTTGCCCACGTTTAGCCAGCCCGCCAGCACGCAGCGGGCACGAGACGAAAAACAAACGACGGCAACGGCAACAGCACCACCTGCGGTGGACACCGCCTCGACGTACACAAAGGAAAACGCCTCACCGTTGATGCCGGATGGAACGCAAAAGAAGAGTGTGAGCGACAATGACGGGAAAGGTTCTCGCGCGGCTGCCGTCGCTGGCGCAGCCGGGGCGTCGACATCTGCGAAGGACGCAAAGGAGAGGGCAGGCAGTAACAACTCAGCTCGCCGCGCCGACTCGCCCTCGTCTTCGGTCAAGCTCGGCGAGGAGGATCAGAACTCGTCGAGTACGCGACGTCGCCGCAGCGGCATGTCCGCCGTGCTGAACGCACTCGGTGGCAAATCGCTGCTGTGCAAACCCAAAAGCGGCTCCACCGCGTCCAAAGACGGCAGTGACGACAACAACAACAACAATAACAACAGGAACAACGACGGTGAGGGGAGTACCACGTCCGTCCGCTCGCACCCGTCCACCCCGCGCAGCGTGACTTCGGGACTCTCGCGGCTGTCCTCGCGGCTGAAACGTGGAGCACAGAAAGTCATAGCAGCTGGTCGACCTTCTGACGACACAGCCCCGCCGCAGAGCTGTCGCAACGCGATAAATAACAACAACAACAACAAAAGCAACACCATGTTGCCGTCTCGAGTGGAGGTCCAGACGGAGTTGCAGACGTTGGCGGACACGACAACGAACACGACGGTGACGATGGCACCGGCCGACCTGCCCGGCTTGCCGGAGTCCGCCGGGCGGTTTACGCGGGACGGAAGAGCCGCCGTCAACGACAACGCCGCTGGACCGGCGGTGCCTCGAGCCCTCTCTCCAACAAAACTGCAGACAGCCCGGTCGACGCCGACGCACGCCACCCACTACACGGGTGCCGCGTACAACCAATCCTCGTCGGCGGACGGGTCCATTGACTTTCACACCGACGCGGAAGGGGAGGAGGCGGCGAAGGGCATCTCCTTCACACCGGAAGGTCAGGCAGGGCAGACGCAACCTACGGCGAACGCGCCAGACCCGGCCATGATGTTCGAGGAGCCGCTCTCCCCACCAAAGGCCGCAGGGAACGCTGGTGGCTCATTAGATGCAGCGAGCGCGAAGAGTCCAAAACGAAAGGCAGAGGCAGCAGCAGCTGCACGGCGACGAGCAGCACGGGAGAGGCGACGGCGCTCGAGGAAGGAGGGCGATGGAGAGGAAGAAGAAGACGAAGGGGACGAGGGCAGTGCGAGGCCACACCGCAGCCGTGGTCACCGACACGTCCACCGTCACCACCACCACCATCGCAGCGCACGACAGCGCTCTCGCTCTTCGTCGTCAACACAGTCCGACCCACAGCGGCGGGAAGAATCTCGTCGCGATCCGCGCGAGCGGCGGAAGCGGAGGCAGCAAGGAAAACACTCGCAGAGAGACCGCAGTCAGAGCAGCACCACTTCTTCTTCTCCATCGGCTGCTGCGCAGTCCGACACCCCGACCTCTTCGACAGCACCGCTCAAGGAGCCGCAGCGGCAGCAAGATTATTTGCGGTGGCGGCAGCTGGAGGAGCTACGACAAATGCGGCGACACTGCCACGCCATTCCCCGCGATCAAGGCGAGGATGCGGTGGTGGCGGCGATGCACTTCGACTTTGACCCCGACTCCACGGCCCCCACCACCTCGAAGGCGTCCTCCACCTCCATGGCCTCGGAGGAGATGATGCGGCGGCACCAGCGGTGGCTGCAACGCCAGCACGAACGACGACAGCGGCGAATGACCCGTGCTGAAAACAAGAAGCAGGGCAGCGGCGTTGCAGATCGTACTGCGACTACGGGTGCACGCACAGCCACTTCTGCAGACGAACATCGTCGTCATCGAAGTCGCCACGGTGGCAAGGAGAAGAGGACGAAGCAAACGTGCGAGAAAAGGAAACCACAGAAGTCGTGGGCGGAGACGGAAGAGGATTCGGAGAGGGAGAGCGCCGAGCCGCAGTCCACAAAGAGGCGGCGTGGTCGTCGCACGGAGCACGCTAAGCTGAAGGGTGCGAAGAGGGAGCAGGACGCTGCTCGAGTGATTCGCAAACACCCCCTCCACATTCTCCTGAAAAACCATGAAGTCCGCAACCGCCGTAGCGAGGAGGCGGAGCACCTGTACGAAGCCGCAGCCCAGTACGTGCGTCGTCGTCTCCAGCGATCGTGCGACGGCCAAGGCCAGTTTGACCTGGACGACGACGACGCCGGCTCGCATTACACAGACCATTCGCACACGCGTGGTCAGGGCCGCCACACATCGAAGGCGCACGGCACCGTCAGAGGAGGCGAGGAGAAGCAGACGGAGGTGAAGCTGTCTCCAGCGGAGCAGCTCGCCGCTCGTCGACGCGCCATCCTCGCAGCGTCTCGCGTGCACTCGACTGTCGATCACTTTCGCACCGCGTGGCACCAACGCACCCTGCAGCGCCAGCGTCAGTGGCAGCAGCAGTGCGCCGCCGCAGTGGATCGACGGAAGAAGTGGCAGCAGGTGACGCTCGAGCGGCGGCTGCGCTCGCAGGAGGTGGCGGTTGCGGCGGCGGTGGCGGTGGCAGCCACGCGCAGTGCCTCGCGATCGCGTCTTGTGCACGACGAGCCGCACGCACACGCACCCCGGCAAGGAGAAGAAGCACTGCAGCTCGGTCGTGGTGCGAGTAAGAGCGGCGGTCTCAACAGCGGAGCCGCCGCAGCAGCAGCATTAGTAGCGCTATCAAGTGCTCGAATGACAAAAGCATCGGCAAAGGGCACACCTCGAAGTGCGTCTGCGGCACGTCGTCTGGACACGTACGAGGCGGCGCTCACCAGCGATATCGTGGCACTGGACGACGTCATTGAGAAGAAGCGGCGGCACGGGCTTTGGGCGGAGGCGAGTCCCAGCGCAGCCGCAGAAACCACAGAGGTCACGAACGCAAAATCCAAGAAGAAGTTGCCCCTGGCCAGTGCGGAGGTATCTCGCGACGACGGCAGCGGCGGAGAGGAAAAGAAGGTGGCGAGTGACACCGCATCGACCTTGAAGAGAGAGTTGATCACAAAGGCACAGGGGCTTCCTGGAGCGGAAAGCACCGTACCTTTGTCAGCAGCTCCGCCGCGCACTTTTCCATCTTCTAAACCTACCTCTGTGGCTGCTGCTGCTGCTATGCCTGCCTCTACGCTTGTTGCAGGGCCGCTGGCGACCTCGGCGCTCACCGTCCACGCCTACACAGAACGTCTGCGTCGGGCTTCGCGTGCGAAGGCGGGCAGTGAGCGCTCCTCTGTGCTGGTGGACTCCGCTGCTGTTGTTGTGGCTGCGGCGGATCGTGATGACTTGCGAGGCGGCTCCTCGCCTGCGCCGCGAAAGCCACCGGGAAACCGGTACACAGCCCCCACTCCATCGGCTTCACCCTCCCTGCACAACGCCGCACGGTACGATGCGCCACAGCAGACTCCGCATCCGCGAGGAACGCGTGTGGTAGGTGCGCCATCTGCCGCGCAAGAGGAGGAGGAGGTGAAGTCGCCGGCAAGCACGGCTGCGCAGAACGTGTCCTCGTCAGCTGAGGCTGGAGCAGGAGGGGCCGCCGCGACGACGGCGGAGATGCAGCTCCGGTATGAGAAACTTCTGGACGACATCATGGCAGATGCAGAGGTGCAGAAGGCCATTGCGGAGAGCGAGTCACACCAACACGCTCCCGGTTCCTCGAGCAGTGTGGGCGTGGTGTCGAGGGAACCGCAGGCATCGTCGGAGCGGGCGACAGCATCAGCGCAGAGCTCCAAAACCAGTTTTCGTCCTGCGGCATCGAAGGCTTTGACCGCTTTTGCCCAGGCGGAGCTCGAGGAGGCAGAGGCGCGGCGGTGTGCAGAGGCACTGCGAGCGGAGTTTTATCACCTTCCGCAGTCCTCCCTCATCCCTGCCGATGGGGCCGCCGCTTCGCTTTCAACTCCGCAGACAACACACAAAGAGAGTCGCATGAAGGTAAGGGCGGGAGAGTCCGCGCGACGCTACAACAGCGCCGAGGACAGCGATGCCATTGCGGATGCGGTGCTGGAGCAGCTGGAGGTGTCGTACGCGCAGGCCCTGCGACCCTCTTGTTCGGTGTGCCGTCCTCAGCACTTTGAGGAGTACGTGACGTTGGGTCTGCTGTCCATGCTACATGGCGGCTCGCCCACATCACAAGCGCAGTCCACCGCCTCCGCGATCCGCAACAACAACAACAATAACAACAACACTTCTTCTTCATCAGTGAAAGCGTCAACGGACAATGGAAGGCAAGAAGCCCTGGGGAGTGCAGCCGGTAAAGTGCCTCCGTCGACACTGCTGCAGCGGCGCATTCGCGATGAGCTGTACGCACCGCCACGGCGCGCAAAACGAAAGGCCAATGTGGTGAACGGTCAACAAAAGGAAGCCTCTCCACGAAACGCATTGAATGACGTAGAAAATAACAAGCAGAACCAAAAGAAGGACAACAACAACAGCAGAGCCGCTTTTTACACCCCCATCCCGTCTTCCACACTAAGCTCTGCTATCGCGGCAACCGCTGCGTCAGGACTGGAGGCTGCCAGAGTCATTCCGCAGCCAGAGCCACACCCGTTTACGCCATCCGTGTCGCTCATCTTCGGCTCACTGCGCGCACGCGTCGCTAAGGCGGAGCAGAACGCGCGACACGCCCTTCTCACAGAGGCCGAGAGCGCCGCACAGGCGTTGCACCGTCAGTACGTCATCGAGACCATCTGCGTTCTGCGCGCGCTGCGAATGAAGGAGGAAGCGGCCGAAGTGGAGCGGGACAGAGAGCGGGAGCGGCGTCGGCTGATGCAGCAGCAGCAGCAGCAACATCAGTTGCGAGCCTTGTCCTCTCACAGCTTTAGCAGCTCTCGACGGCTATCCGAGGAGGAGCACCTCGTGCACGAACCCGTGACGCCCGCCCTTGCCCCCTCCACCTCCTCCTCGTACCTGCACAACGCCAAACAACATCATTTGACCTTCCCTAGTGGTGATACTTCAACGCAGCAACATCAACGTCAGAAGGAGTTTGGATCGCCGTCGGAGTTGTGGCGCGTGCCGGGCCGCTCGCCTGATTTGGAGGGAGCACGCAGCAACAGTGGTAATGACGATGACAGCAGCAGCGACGGCAGCGCAGCTCGACGTGGCTGCCATCATCAGCGTCGCCGGGTAGACGAAGACGATGATAGCGCTGCAGACAAGCGTGGACGCCGCCACGCGGATCACCTGGTGGACCCTGACGCTCATCACCATCGTCGTCACCGGTACGCCTCGCGTCAAAATACGACGAGACACGGAGATGGTCACACGGATACGGGTGGGAGCAACAACAGCAGCAGCAGCAGTCTAGAGGCGCGCAGCTGGCGTGGTACGACGCCACCCCCAGAGCATGCGGAACGCTTTAACGACGACGCCCACAATGGGGGTGGTGGGGGCCACCAGTTAAGCGATGACCTCGACGACGCTGCGGTGCATCCGTCCTCGCCTCTGCCGTCTGCCGGCCACGCGGCTCCAGTGGGGGTGGTGCGACGCGCCGTGCAGCGCGACTTGGCCCCACTGCGACCGTCGAGTGTGTCGGCGTCCCGCTTCACCGACCAGAGCCACAGCCCTCTGTCTGCCACACGCAGTGGAGTGGGCTTTGTGGCACCAGACAGGACGAGCGTGGGCGAGCAGAATGACAACAGCAACAACGACAACGTGACGAAGAGTGGTAGCAGCAAAGGCGTGAAAAAAGAAGGAGGTGATCAGTCAGGTCAGAGTACGAAGCCGCGTGGCTTGGAAATGGATTTGTCAGCGATGCCACCACTGATGGGAGAAAGCAAAGGCAACAGCAAGCTTTTTGAAGCGATCCCCGCTGCGAGGGCAGTCCACGAAGGAGTCAGTAAGGAAGGAGGCGTGAACACCAAAGGGGAAACTCACGAAGATCGTCAGCGCAGCCACAGCAACAGCACGAGCTCCACCGCAACAGAGAAGCACGCGGCGCCGTCGGTGGCATCGACGACGTCGTCGCACGGCGTCGCCGCTCACTCCGACAGCTCCTCCAACACCTCCGCAGCTGTACAGCACAACGACGACAACCATAACAACAACGAACTAGGTGATGACCCGCGGCACAGCTTCAAGCAAGGCAGTAGTCGACGTAGCAAACGGATTAGCAGCAGCAGCAGCAGCAGCAGCAGTAGAGGCGGCAGCATCGATGGTGGCCATAGCGACAGAATAAGCGCGAACGCGCAGGGCGATCCGCGCAGTCAGTCAGGCGCCAGAGCGGTGCGTGCGGCTGCCAGCTCGGATGAGATGACGCCGGTGTTCGAGCTGCACGACGACGCAAGTGACTCGGAGGCGTCTTCGACAACACACATCACGCCGACGGAGCAGCCGATGGTGCAGTCTTCGGCGCCACCCCGTCTTAATTTTGCCCCTTCTCTAAGCGGAGACAAAGAGGAGTTAGATGGGAAGATGGAGAAAACTGGTGCGGGGAGTGAAAAAAAAGCGCGAACCTCTTCTGCGTCGACCTCTGCCACGCATAGCACACCTAACTCCGCAGACTTGAAAGATCAACGGGTGAAGAACACGGTGGGCACGGGGCGTCGCGGCAGCAACGGCAGTCAAGGCGACAAGCCACGCGCCGCCTCCTCCTCTTCCTCTCCTTCCTCTTCATCCTCTCTCCTCTTTCGTAGTGACAGCGACGACGTTGAAGCTCCCACTCGCAGCCGAAGCGGAGTTGAAAAGAAGGACGAAACGGAAGAAGGAGAGGTGGTAGACTCCGCAGCAGAGCCGCAATCTGCAGCTGCTGCACCGACACCAGCTGCAACGAGAGTGGAAGCATTTATTGAAGCAAACAGCGAGAAGGCGGCACCGACCACTTCATCACCTCTTTCGGACTCACCTGCGGCTTCATCACCAAAGACCCCCGCTCTCGCAGCGAGTGCGAAGACGGCGACTGCGGCAACCCTGACTTCTGAAAAATACCACGAGGAACAAAGCAGCCGTAGCTCAGATCGAAGTGTCAGCAGTGGCGACGGCAGAAACAAAAAAAGCAACGGCGGCAGCCGCACTTCTACCGCAACGGACACCGCCATTACGCCCATTGCGGCGGCCCCCAGCACCACCGTCGACGGCGCCTCCGCCCCTTCCGAGATCACCTCCCCGCATGAGCTGGAGAAGGCAAAGCTGCACAAGACAGAAGGTGTCGATGCAAATCAAACGGGTAGTCTTGGTAATAAATCACTGAGCAGTAAAATTGACGGTGCGGCGCGTCCACTCTCGATCGATCGTGGTGAGCATCTTGTCAGCTCGAGTGCGTCGTTGTCGTCGCCACCGTCATCGGCGGCATTGGCAGCCGCTGCTACCTCACCTCTCACACCGAGTGTGGAAACTGTTCATCAAGTTGAAGCTTCACAGAATGAAGGTGCCAAACCTGTTTCCGAACCACCGAAAGACGGAATGGCAGACGAGCGGCCTTTTAACGAAGTGGAACCGCCTTCCAACGCACACGAGATGAACGAGACGACGGAGAAGCGAGTCGAAAAAGAAACAGCAACGCCCACGCCGTCTTCACCTGCAGCCGTCGCAGCACCGTCTTCCCTCGTCACCTCCGACTCTGTGGATGCGAAAAAAGCGGAAAATGCTGACGAGGCGCGCACAAGTAGTGACGAAAAGAAGGGCAACAGCAACAGCAGCAGCGGAGATGTTCTCAAAAATGATGAGAAGCGTTCTGTTGTGGAAGCTGAGAGTGAAGTTCACGGAGAAGAGGAAACTGCACCAGTCGAACACAAAGTCGAAGACGACAGCGACGACGAAGACGAACAATTTGAAGTGCACGCGGGGCCAGCTCAACCGCAGGAGGGGCTCACCGTGCATCAAGCGTCGGAAGTCGTCATCGGCAGTGCTGCGCAGGAAAAGGCTGAAGTAGCGGACGCCGCGGACATGGTGCAAGCCTCACCGTCTGAAAACGAAGGTGTGGATGCTGAAGCTTCGCGTGACAGCAGCAGCGATGAGGCAGACATCTGTGAGAGGAATAAGATAGTAGAAGACGAAACTGTGCCAGCCGAGTTGCAGGAGGCGGAAAAGGCTGAGCGTGCTGCGGCTGGTGTACCGAAGCTGTCACTGCAAGACGCCGCCTCGCAGACATCGCCGCTGTTGCTGTCGAGCACTGCGGCAGGAGTGCAGTCGCAGCCGCAGCCGTCGCCTCGCCGCCGCGTCCGCTTCTCCTTTCCGCAAGAACACGCGCACAAGTACGCTGACATCAGCGAGGAAGACGACGACGGCGCGGGGAAAGATGTCTTCAGCGATGAAGCCGTGCAGACGAAGGATGGGAAAGCAGGGGGAGATGTAGAGGATGAACAGTCTGGGAAGGAGGAGGAGGTAGGAGCGGAGGAAGTTGATGACTACACGGAGGCGCACCCGGGTGACGATCACTCGAGAATTGATCGTGTTTATTTGGACCCGCATGCGGTGCACGACGTCAACCCAATCGAGCACCATGCCGAAGCGTACGGCGACGTGGTGACACCAGAAAAAGTGACGTCCCATGCAGCTCCGTCGGCGCAGGGCCGTCGCCAGCCATCGCAGTCCTCTCCTCACTTTGACGACGTGAAGAACACCATCAACGACAACGACGAGGACGATAGTGTAAGCGAGAAGACCGCCGTGGACTTGCTGGAGAAGCTGAACGGGCTGGATGCATTGCTGCTGTACAAGTTTCCCTCGTACTTCACGACCGGCACGGACGTAGATGGCTTGCCCGGGGCTGTCATGCGACCTGTGCAGGACAGCTACACCCCGCGGCGCGCGTCGCTTCGAACACCACCGGCGCAACCCGCAGCAGGGGCCACAACGGGTGTGGCGCGATACACGCCATCAGTGGGGCCGTTGTCTCCAGTCCCATCCGCACCGTTGGACCAATCGCCAGAGGCCGTGGCGTCGTCCGCCGCCTCGACCCCTCCTGCTGGCGTCCCCGCCGCAACAAGTCCGACGCCGGAAGTCGCGAAAGAACACAGCGACAGTCCTGAAGCGGCCGTTCTGACGAACGATCCCACGGACAGGGTGACGGAGTTGAACACAGGCGCTGCGAATGCAATGGCTGAACTTCCTGCAGCGTTCCCCCTGTGTGGAAGTCCGGCACCACCGCCGCCGCACAACAACAACAACAACTACACGGATGCGCACACGCACGCTGCGGCCACCGCAGCTCCATCGCCGTATCCGTTGCCCTTTACTTCCTCTCTTCCGCAGAAACCCCTCGCGCCACCCCAGCTGCCGGCGGAAAGTCTCGCTTCGCAGCTGCGTCGAAAGTATGGCCTGCGACCGCCACCTTCTGCGGTGCTTCGCTCGGCCGCCGCGACATACGGTACTGTGTCAAATGGAGCCGGAACGCCCTTCCACACGATGCAACCAACAGCAGCAACCACAAAATTAACAGCAGCGGCAGCGACTGGGTTGGCTGAGTGGACGGGCAGGGCGAGTTTGACCGGCGCACCCGCCTCAGCGGTAGCATTCGCACCCGTATCAGCCACCGCCGCAACACAACCAGCGGCGTATCCACCAAGCCGACCCACGCGCGACGTCCCCACGCTGTCCTCGTCGCTCTCAACGTACACCTCCCTCACGCCCTCCATCGCCACCGTTGCCGCTGCCGCTGCGACGGCACCGCCTGTTCGTGCCCTCAGTCCTCGTGCAGCGCAGCAGCTGCCTGTGAAGCCGTCGACGTCAAGAGACGTTTCAGCGCACACACCAAAAGTTGTTGAGGGTGCTGTCACCTCTCTTCCGCACGTTGCACCGGAAATCGTGCGGGGTGTGCGTGAGGTGGCATCACCGACAACAACACTGCCCGCCGACGCATCTGCCGTGGAGACCCCCGCAGCACCGCAGGTGCAGCTCGCATCTGCCCCAGCGCCACCACCACCACCACCACCGTTTCCGAAGCCCAACACGCTTTCCGCTTCAGAGAAGACGTCCCTGCTGCTGCACGACGATTCGAGTGCACGACCGTCCCCGCTGACGACGGCGCAGCTCACGGCAACGACTGCCCCGTCTAAGGTAGCCACCGCAGAGCGCACCGAGCAAGAGGCACCATACGCACAGCAGCAGGAGGCGAAGCAGGAGCCTCCGCCAATTGTGCGGAAAGCTTCCGTGTCCACCATCTCCGTTCCTGTCATCCGCGCTGCTGCGGGAACCCCGCGCCACCATGTGCCGTCCTCCTCTCCGCCTGGCAGCGGGGACTTCTCACCGTCGTCTTCGTCCTCGTCCTCTGCTTCCGTCGGTGCTGCTGCTCCGCCACCTGAACTCGACTCTTCGCCACTCTCTGTGCCATCGACGGAGGAAAGGAAAGCCACGTCGTCCACATCCGCACTGGAGGCAAAGCCGAAGCGTGCGTCACATTGGTTCTAAGCACAGTTCAACTTCTAGTTTAACCTTTTTGGAGGGTGTGTATCATTTCGTTTTCTGCTTTCAATTGTCTTTGCTTCAGTCTTGAAAACACACATAAGTATGACACAGTGTAAGCTGTTTGTACTGCTGGAGATAAAAACGAATTAGTGTGCATGATTGGGTTTCGAAAGAGCTATCTCAATGTAGAAATGCTGTGGCCCAACTGCGCGTGCACTAACTAAAATGTAAGAATTACAAAAATGAAAACTGTCACCCATCCATAATATTTATGGCATCAACATGACTTTTTGGCAATGTTTTTAACTTTCCTTACTCCAGAATGTAAATATGATTTTCGACTTTTCTTTGTCCTCAACAATCTTTCTCTTCTCTATAATAATAATAATAATAAGAAAGCCACAACGATTTTAACTGCAAGTGACACTTAGCCGCGTGCTAGTCCAGCTCCTTTCGTATCTGCAGAAAGAAAACTTGCGTTTATAACTCCACTTGCTCCTAAACTTAAGGCAAGTCATCCTTTCTTTTCTCCTTTTATTTTCTTTCGCACGTGTAGAGAAATACACACCACCAGGCTTTCAACCAATCCGCACAGCTCTCCTTCAGAATACTACAGACACGTAAGCTATCCACCATATCCTTTCAGGCTTTTTTTTTATTTTTACTCTCCTCTGAGTTTGTTGCTTTTTCCTCTCCTGTTTTGTTTCTTTCTTGTCTTCCTTTATAGCTGTGAAACACAGCTTTTTCTTTTCCTTTTTCTTTTCTTTGCGAATCATAATGGGTTGTGGTAGCAGCAAGGACGCCAAGCAGGGTGGCGACAACGCCGCGGCGAAGGGCGGCAGCAAGAAGCAGGCCGCCCCCACCCCCCGCTACCCGCTGCTCGACACCCCCGAGGAGCAATCAAAGCGTTTTCTCGAGCTGTGCGATCCACAGCAGCTGCACCAGCAAGCCCACAAGGGCCGCCACCACAAGAGCAAGAACGGTGTTCCGCCGGTGTCACCCTTCCCGAACCCGCTCGCCGTGGAGCTGCAGCGTGTGTACACGGAGACCCGGCAGCGCGTCTTCGAGCAGCAGAAGGGCGACGAGGCGGCGCTGGCGGCGAAGGCGGAGAGGGAGCGGGCAGAGAAGCTGCGGCGGGTGCACGGCCGCACGTTGAACCAAAACGCCGCGGGTGGACCCGGCGGGAGCGCGGCGACCACCTCCACCACACCACCGCCACCACCACCACCGCCGCCACAGCCTGCGCAGGAGGCTTCAGCGGCAGAGAGCGACAAGCCAATTGTGACGACGAACGTGGGGGAGGTGCCTGGCGCTGCGCCAGCGGATGCCGCTGCTACTGCGGACGCAGACCCCGTCGCGAAGGACACGACGTCCAGCACCCCGCAGGACCATTCCCCGGTGCTGCCGCCCGTCCTTCAGAATCCGGCCCAGGACGATTTCACGCTCTACATCAACGACAGCATCGCCCAGGCGCGTCGGCGCCACTTCACCGCCTACGACGTGGTCGAAGCGGTGGAGCTTTTTGTGGGTTTTGTGAAGCACGACCTGCACGAGCAGCAGGCACACGCGCAGCAGGAAAACGCCGCGGGCGATGAGAAGACGGCGCCGTCGGTGCCGTGGACGTGCCGCATGCAGTGCACCCTGACCGGTGACTCCGAGGTGGCCGAGCACTTGCTGGAGGAGGCGCGGCACCGGTGGAAGATGGAGCGCGAGGCGTCGCACTTAAAGCACCAGGTCCCGACGGCGGACCAGCGCCGCAAGGCGCAGATAGAGGCGGCGCGGCGCAGCGCGGAGCGATCGAACGCGATCAACGGCGGTGGCGAGGGCGGGGCGGTGACCTACGCGACGGAGCCGCTGGAGGAGGAGGAGAATGGCGCGGAGGGGGAGAAGCTCGATGGTGGCCGCGGCATGCTGTTCATCGACGCCGTCTTCGAGAGTGCGGTGCCCGGCAGCTTCGACCGCCGTACTCCGTGGCAGTTGGAGGTAGTCCTTTACTTTACGGAGTAGCACGGTCGCAAGTGTGTGCAAGAGAAATGGAATCAAGGAGGAGGTGATGATAATTTCATCAACTGATGTGATTGTATTGGCTCTGCGAGTGTCCGTATGTGTGCTTGTGCGTGTTTCTTTTTTTACATAAGCAATCGTATGGGCAACTGAATCGTCAGTAATCTTAAGTTAACTCAGACGACTCTCCTCTCCCCTCTTTGACTTCTTTTTTGTTTTCTATTAAAAATATTTTTTTTTCTTCGATGTTTTGATGTATGACAAAATGTTTCTTTTTTTTTGCTTTCTTTGCTTCTTAAACAAGCAAAAGAACTCGCTCTCCTACGCGATTTGCTACTCCTGGTGTTTACACCAATTTCTTTCTTGCACTGGGCAATTCTCTTCTCCAATGACTACGTCTCAGTGTGTAACCTTTGAAGGCGCGTGTACTAGTCTTGCTAACTTTGTCTAAACTCCAGGTTTATGTCCTTTACTACTTATATGAGCTCGTTCCCTGTACCTCTTGCTGCTTCTCCTTATGTTGCAGTGTTCATGGTGAATGTTTTTTTCCTTTTCGTCTTTATCCAACCAGTAACACCTTTTGTTTTTATTATTGCTTTACTCCTATTCTTCTTATTGCGCACAGATTTTGCGCTAACTAATAAATCACGAAACGGAACTTGTGCTTTTAGGCCTAAACCTTTTAAAACCAGGACCGCTAAAAGGAAGTTTCTGTTGGGTAGTATACTTTGGCTCTCATGTGAAAGCTTGCAGCTATGTCCACACGGCATTCGCAAAGAAACGACTATTTCACAAATGCATCAAAGTGTTCATCAAATTATTATATACAAAATCAATGTCCTTAGCTTCTCTTTCTTCTTGTTGTTCCCAATCTATTCCTCTTCTTTTTGATCTGAAAAATTAAACAAAAAAGGTTCTAACCGCCAGTTTTGTATATCAAAGACACAACGCACGGCTATTTAGAAGCGAGTGACCTCTTTCCTCTCTCAACGCACCTCTAGCTGCTGCGCAAGTTGCTCCGTATCCTCTTCCTTGTCTGTTTTTCCCGTTTCTCAGCACGCATTCCATTGCGCATCCCATATCTTTGTTTCAGCATTCAGTGTTGTAATTCTTTTGCTTTCCATTTCATCTCAAAACAGAATTCTTAACTAACAAGCCAACATTTTAACCATCTAAGTATCACCTATCAGTTTAGCTTCTTTCGTGTTTTTTTTTTCCTCCTGTACACCACATTTTTCTTCACCGTCATCCCTCTTTAGAAAAAAAAGGCCAAAATTTCAGTTTTTCTGTCCTTGTGTACAAGTATCACGTGCATCTGTGAATTTCTCCCTTTTCCGTCTATCTCAACCACAAAACAATGTCAAACTCCGCTGCCACCCCGGTAACGCTGGGCGATGTCGCTCACTTTCCGCAGGACCTACAGGCCGACCAGTCCACCTACGCCGGCCGATTCTTCCACTTCCTCTCCATGACAGACCCGCGAACGCTCCTCACCACCCCGACCCGTCTCGCCCTGAGTGAGCAGCTGCTCGAGAAGGTGGACCGGCGCGATGAAGGCTGGGCCGCCGTGAAGGTGTCAGACTACCTGGATGCCCGCCAGCGTGTACAGTGCATCGTGCACCCCGAGTCAAAGCAGCCCATCCTGCTGCCCTTCCGCTTTTCTGCCTTTGTTCCCATGAACTTCATTAACCTGTGTGGCATGCTCGCCCCATCGCAGCAAACCCCTGCACGGGGTATGTTCTGGCAGTTCTCGAACCAGACCTACAACGTCGGCTTCAATTACTGCAACGGCAGTGGCAAGGACGGGCTGCCGATGCGGGAGCTCTTCCTTGGCTACTGCGTCGCCACCTGCACAGCCTGCGGGATCTCGTACAAGATGAGTAAACTGGCGGCCTCGTCGTCTGTGAGTACGTTTGTGAAGTTGATGATTCCGTACACGGCCGTCGCCTGTGCGAACATCGCAAACCTGAGCGTCATTCGTTTCCGTGATGTACTGCAAGGCATCGCGGTACAGGACCCGGAGACGGGGAAGGACCTGAACGAGGGCAAGCCCTCAGCGGTGGCGGGGCGGCTGGCGGTGGCGCAGGTTGGTTTGAGTCGTGTGATGATCCCCGTGCCCCTCATGCTCGTCCCGCCTGTCTTCATGAACTTCTTGTTCAACCCAGCGAAAGGCGTTCCGTTCTTTGTGAAGCGGCACGCGCAGCTGTACCTGCCCATGAACGTGCTGACGCTCGTGAGTGTGCTGTGTGTGGCGCTGCCCATGAGTATTGCGGTGTTTCCGCAGACCACGGTGGTGCCGGTGTCGTGGCTGGAAAAGTCGTTTCAGGGGCAGAAGAACGAACTGGGACACGAGGTGACTCATGTAAAGTTCAACAAGGGGCTGTAGAGGCAATTTGGTAAAGAGACGGCTCTTATTCCTCTCGGATATGTACTCTTTGCCGCTTTGGTTGGCTCTGTTTTACTTTTCTTTTGTCATTAAAATTATAATTGTTTGGTGGCTTTGATTGCATTAAAAACGCGACGCAAACACTTGTAAAAAAGAAATATATACTATTTTTCCCTCTTGCAAATATGAAACACGTTTTGCTTAGGGTTTGTAAAAGCTCCTGTAGTGCTTTCACGATCAATTTTTCGGAGTGTTTAGATGGCTATCGATGTTTTTCATTATTTTGGAGCTGATCAGATTCTGACTCATCTTCATGTTTTCGCTTTTTCTCCACTGCTCACGTTTTTCTTTCTTGTCTCAGAGACAGAGAACTTTCAGAAAGAGAGTCGCTGCCACACAAAAAAGCGGCAACGTTCGGCTCTTGCTAATTGTTATTCAGCTCCTTCGAACTGCTCAAGAAAATAATATCAAGCGCTCATAGAAGTTGACCATAGAACCCAATCACTTGGTATATAAACATTTGCTTTCTTTTTCAGGCCTTTCAGTATGAATGATCGGCTTTGCAAACGCGCTTTTCTCAACTGAGCCAATTTGAGTATCACATACTTCAAGTATCATAGAAGAGAAGAAGCAACTTCTTCAACATAGAATCGATACAAACCGGATCTTTTTATCTAGCTTTACCATTATCATCGACTTTGCCTCCA
Organism: Crithidia mellificae; assembly: GCA_002216565.1. Lineage (NCBI taxonomy): Eukaryota > Euglenozoa > Kinetoplastea > Trypanosomatida > Trypanosomatidae > Crithidia > Crithidia mellificae. The sequence goes on along the minus strand of MDUD01008873.1, from coordinate 2,601 downwards.
TAACTTTTTTTTTTTTGCCGTGTGAGTTTGTTTATTCAAGCATGGCCGTCTCGGAGTCCTCGTCGTACGTGGCGTACCTGCGTGACGTGGCTCAGACGACCAACGCGTGCCTCACACCCGCCGGTTCAAATGTCGTGGCGCGCACGCAAAGCCGGCGTACGCGTCACCGCCACCATCAGGCAGAGGAGGATTACAGCAGAGGGTCCGGCAACAACGTCAAACGACGCCCCTCAAAACGAATCGCAAAGAGCTCCCTCGTAGACGACGACGCCTACGCTTTGGAGAGCAGCAGAGAGGACTACTCGTACGCGTACGACTACCTGCGTGAGCCGCCATCGGGTGCGCTGAGCGGCGGTCACAAACTTTGCACAGGGTCGACACGCGATGCCGTTGCGCGAAGAGGGTCATCTGTCGGTGCGATGCGTACGAAAGAGGCAACAGCGACCAGTGCTGCTACAAAAACACCCACTACATCGGCATCTGCGACGAAGGCCACGCTGGCTAGGAGAGAAGAGGCCGCCAAAGACCCGCTGAAAGCGACGTTTGAGCAAATGTACGCCACACTGAAAGAGATCGGCTGTCAAGAGATGGAGGCCGCGGCTGCGCATCGGCGGACGACTCACCAGCGCTGCCCAGCTTCTCCCTCCTGTGCTCCACACACACAGCTTTCGTCACGTGGGCACACGCACACGCACGGCCAACCGCGTGCATCGTCGCCACGTGCGACTGCTTGCTTTCAGCACTCCTGGACCGGCTCTGCCCTGTCGGTGCGTGTGCCACCCATGCTTACGGAACCCGAGGAAAAACAGAAACGAAATGCAGCTTTGCAGAGACAACCCGTTAATTGTGGTGACGCTTCCTCAAACACCACAATTAGTAAGTCAATACCCAAAACACTCGCCACCAGCACGGACACCTCCGCTGTGACTTCCAGCTCCACGAAACTGACCTCGTCGTCGGATTCTTCAACTTCCTCGGACGGAGTGGCACACCCCGGCTATCGCGCACCCAAGCGCGGTACACCGCAGCGACGCTCTTCGCCTTCTCCTCCAAAGTACGCTGCAGGTCGCCCGTCAACGAGTGGCTACGACTGCCCGTACTGCTGCCGCCGCTGCGACTCGTGCCAGTGTGTGGGCCGGCCCTGCCAGCGCAGTCCCCAGAGTAGTCATCTACACCGTCATCGCGCCAGCAGTTCGTCGCCGCAACGCCGACAAGGACAGCCGCTGTCACCTGTAGGTGGCAAGGGTGACGTGGCGGGTCAGCTGGTGCCGGAGAAGCTCTCTGGTCGATCTTTAACGGCGATCACAGCACAAAACGCCGTCCCCCTTCGCACCATCTCGCCCTTATCCGCGAAATCCGACGCGGTGCGACTCACCTGGCCAAATCAGCCGGAAACGCACAACTCTCGCACTTCGGCGTTGACACCGCCTTCACAGAGAGCATCACCCGTTTGTAGTCGCCGTCACCATAGCAGCGGAGCGGGTAGCGGTCGCAAAGCGCACTCTCGACAGCGTCTTCATCGCCCCTCTTCTTCTTCACCCACAGTAGAGCCTCATCGCGACGCGGCGAAGCAGAAGCGGAAGGAGGAGCGGGCGGCAAAGGAGGTTGTGCTACGCGAGGTAGCCCAGCGTGCGTGCACGTGCTACTGGTCTGACTTCCCCGATCTAAAGATGGCCATCAACCCGTCGTCACACGCCGCGGCGTGTCCGTACCAGGCGCAGCACGCCCTTTACGACGAACTCATGTCCAGCTTTGTGGAGGATAGCGACGACGACGACACTGGTGACGACAAGAATAGCAAGCGTAAGAAGGATCGGAGCGTTGCGCTGTCGAGTATTCACTCCCGTTCCTCCTCGGCGTCTAGCTACTCGGTGGAGGAGAGGAACGTGCATACAAAGCAATCGATGTTGCGTAGTACTCAGAGAAAGGACGCGAAGGGCGCGGTGCAGAGAAAATCGGCAGCTACCGCACCCCACGGCAGCGGCAACAGCGCGACAACGCCCATCATCGGTGCGGCGGTGCGGGAGGCCGTGGGAAAAGCTCTCACGCACGAGGAAGAAATGCTCGAACTACACGCGCAGCGGCGGCGCTGGCTGGCGGAGGAGGCCGCAGCGGCCAAGAAAAAGAAGGCGCAAGGCCGTGCTGCCGTCATGGGCTCGACGCAGCGGCGCACGTACATGGAGCAGCTCATGTCCGCCGCTCGCGATACCCCGTCCCCACCGAAGCCATCCACCGCCGCTGCAGCAAAAAAGGCAGTGAAAGCACCTTCGCCAACGAGGCGCGCACATGAGGAGGTGACGGACAAAGCGTCGCATCCACAAAACAATCCGCATCCGCCGCAGCAGCAGCAGCCGTCACCACCACAGACGAGCGCATTCGATGCCACCGTCACGCCAGCATCTGCTACGGTCACGCAGGCAGCAGCCACTGCAGTAACAGCAGCAGCAGCACCTCAATCTTCTCCCCCTCCACTCCTCTCAGAAGCTCAGGAAATCAACCATCTTGAAAGGATGGAACCTGGGAAGAGTGACACTAGTAAAGCCTCTCCAAGCTCTTCGATTGTAGCAGAAGATCGGCTTACAAGTGGTACACCAGCCCAGA
>MDUD01008872.1:0-13785 GCA_002216565.1 Crithidia mellificae | reverse complement strand
CCAGCTCGCGAATGTGCGAGGCCGTCAGCTCGCTCTGGCGGCGCAGCTCCTCGACGTTGACGCGCAGCCGCGTAAGACGGCGGCGGCGGCAGCGGTGCGCCGGCGTCTCCGTTGCACTCCAGAGGGACGCAGGTGCAGGCCCACCACCGCTGCTCGCAGACGTGGCAAGAAGGTTCTCTGCGGGGGAAGGCCACCGCTCGGCGTACTCCCACGGCCCCACGGACCAATCCTTCAACTCCCGCACGAGGCTGCGTACTCGCCGCAGCACCCCCTCCGCCTGCCCCGTCTCCTCAGCCCAAATACGCACCTCCCTGTCGGTGGCCCACCGCCACGCAGGCGTCGCCGCGCTGCCACGGCTGCCATCGTCGCCAGCGGTTCGATTGAGCCAGTTGAGATCGACCACGCTGCCATCTTTTTCGTCGTCGTACGGAAACGTCGCGTGCAGCCGCCACGGCGCCTCTGCCGAGCGCCGCTCCTCATTTTGGCACACCGTCATGAGGGCGAAGGGGTGGACGGAGGTGAGGTCGCGAAGTTGCTGCAGCCGCAGGTCCTCCAACTCCAGTCGGCACTTATCTCGCTCCTGCACGTCCAGCACGTGCTGCGGCACCTGCAGCGTGGCGAAGTACTCCGCGAAGGAAAAGCAGTTGCCGTACGACGCCGTCTCTGCACGTCGGGCGATGACGTCGTGGTAGGTGGAGAAAAACCCAACGGAGTGCACGCCCTCTACTGCGTCGGCAGAGGTGTTGTTGCAGACTGCGTTATCAAAGCGTGCGGCGTGCAGCCCGCCGTGGTGTCCGCGTGGAGACGACGCGCGGGCGGTGCTGTTCTTTGTAGGACTGTTGCTCGTCCTCTCCTGCGCGGCGTCAGTAGCTGCCTCCTCCAGCGCATCTTGCCCCACGCAGAGACGGATGTACAGATCGTTGTGTCCGTCCTTCCAGCTGTAGACAAGCATGTTACGCTCCAGTGGCTCCTCGACGTCGATGAGGTGCCGCAGCGCAAACCGCAGCTCCTCCTGCGTTGGCGCCACCTTTACCTTTTCCTTTTTCTCTATTCCCGCTGCATCTTTGTCGAAACTTTCTTCCTCAACTGTCGTTGCTGCTGCAGCATCAGGATTGGTCAAGAGCTGCATCTGCGCTGCCAGGTAAGACGCCTGCGCAGCGTCGTCCTCAATTGTGACGGTGTGTGGCACCGCAAAAGGAACTGTGGAAACGTGGACCGAACCTTCCACAGCTGTGCCCGCTGACTGCTCGTTGCGGCGCCGTTGACGTCGGCGATGACGACTGCTGCTCACGCCCCATGTCCCGTCCTCTGCATCTTCTCTGCTCACCGGTGCAACGTCACACTCCGCAGCACTGTTGCTGTCGTTATCGCGGGCATTGGCATCGGCATCCTCGCCTTCTTCTGCGCCGTCGCAGAGAGAAACAGCGGAGGTTTCGTGTCGACTGTGCGCGTAGTGGTGGTGGTGGTGGTGGTGGTGACGGCAAGGAGAGCCGTGGCTGCGGTGACTGCGGCACGAACGGGCGTAGCTGCTGTGTCGACTCCGCGAGGAGGCCGCACGCGAGCCGCTGCGTTCGCGATCGCCGTGGGCCACGCGAATTGGCACGGCGAAGCTGGTGGCAGCGGTGGCAGCGGTGGCAGCGGTGGAAACTTCGCTAGGGCTGCGCGCGTCCATCGAGTGGAGGCTGTGCTCGTTAGAGGGCAGACTCCCTTTCTGCTGTGGCTCTTGTTGTGCTTGAGCTGGTGGTGAAGTCGTGGGAAGGGTGGAGGGAAGCGCAGGGGGTGAAAGCGAGGAGGTGTTTCTTTCCTGGGCTTCTTCCTTTATTGGCGTTGAGTTCACCTTGCTACCTTCACTACCTTGTGCGGCCGCCTTTGTCAATAGTGCGGGCTTTGCAGCAGGCGGCGTTGGTGACTCCTTGTCCTCTCCGGTGAGGTGAAAAACAGCCGCCATGAGGGGGCGGGCGATGCTGAAAGGACGATACGTCTCCGCTGGGGTTGCGGCTGCTGAACTCAGAGCCGCTGTGGTCGTGGCGCTTGTTGGTTTGCTTGGTGCTGCGGGCGAGTTAGTTGGATGGACCTGAGGAACAGATGGACTGCACGTCGTTGGTGCAGCAGAGTCCTTCTCAGGTCGCTGCGGTGATGCACGCGGGACGCTCGCACTGGGAGCCGCCTTCGCCGCACTGTCCGCGTCAGCTGTGCCGTTGCCACCCGAAAAGAAGAAGTACGACGACGACGCAGGCGCCCACTTCTGCACGGAGGACGACCAGCCCTGCGAGGCGGCGCTGACTGCCTTACTCGTGGCCCCCCACAGGTACTGAGAGTAGCCACCACCCACTCCAGAGTCGGCAGGTCCGCCCTCCGCCGCGTTTCCGCCATTGCTGTTGCTATTTCTGTTGTTGGTCACGTCACTGCCCGTGTGGTGCGGTACCTTTGCAGGGGAAGAGGAGGACTGCACACCTGTGCCCTCTCGCACGAGAGCGCGTCCGTTGACGCCCAGCCGCCCACCGTCCTGTCCGTCCTTCACCGGGTCGCCTTCCGTCAGCGTGGCCATGCGCTCCGCAAAGGGCAGCGGTACACTCAGCAGCGCCTCCTCGTCTGCCATGAAGAGGATAAGTCGGTTGTCGTGCAGATCGGGCATGATGGAAAGCACCCCAGCGGCAACAGACGGCGCGGCGCCACCCGCGTGCACGTCGCGGTTCGCCGACGCCCCGGCTGGGCTGTACAACTTCATGAGAACGGTGTAGGGTAGAACAGCGTCTGCGGTGGCACCGACGAGCACCGTCGGCGCTGCGCTGGCTGAGGCACCTGCCGCCCCTGCAGCTGCTGCGACGGCTGTTGTGGACTTTACCTGCTCCGCCGACGCGGACGGTGGCGGCAGGGGTGGTGGTGGAGGTGATGGACTGGGAGTAGGAGAGGGGTGCAGCTCATCCAACCAGCCTTCCAAGTCCGCATCTTTAAACTTCTCCGGCTCCTCCTCCTTCGCAATAAGCGCCGGCGCAGAGGCAGACGCAGTGGCAGGACGTGTTGACAGCACTTGGCCAGCTGAAGTACCTGCAATAGCACTTATATTCGGCGGCGGCGCAGCAAGAGTTGCAGCAGTGTTCGCTGCGCTTGCGGTCGGTGTCACCGTGCACGACTGCGGCGCTCGGCCCAGCAGCAGCACCGTGTCATCATCCGTCACCGCCGCAATGCAGAACCACGACTGCGGCCCAATGCGGTCATCGCTCTGCATCGTCAGTCGATGCCGGCCCAGCGGCACCCAGTGAATGATAAACTCTGAAGCAGCGCGAGGTGGTATGCCGTGCCGCGAACTCCGCTTTGCAACTGAAGGTGAGATCGCTACTGCCCCTGCCGCAGGAGGGGGAGTTGACGTTGCAGAGGAAGATGTATGTGCCGCCTTGATCGGGTAGAGACTGCGCGTGTCAATACGCTCGCCCGTGCAGGCCCGCAGCTGCCACAGCGTCAGTGCTGGTCGTGCCAGCAACAGGGTCATGGGCAGGCCGACCTGATAGGGCCGGGCAGCAGCGGCCACTCCCGCCTCGCACACGTCCGTCGGAGCCGCCTCGCGCACCACCGTCACCTCCTCCAGCACAAAGGCACGCCGTGGGCCCCACAGCACACGCAGCAGCACTACGTTGAGCTCTGCCGTCGCAACAGCGGCTGCATTCGGCGTCGCCGTACTTGTAACCGTAGGGGCGGTGGTCTCCGAAGGCAGGTCCTGCGCTCGGGAGGAGACGTACAGGCTGACGAGTGTGTAGCCCCGTGCGGTGGTGAGGCTCGTGAAGGCGTTGTGACAGTGGTTGCACAACTCAAGGCAGGGGCCGACAAGGGTAACACGGGTGGCCACGCCGTGCTCCAGGTGGTACAAAGCCCGCTCCCGCAGCGGCACCTGCTCCATCGCCTCCACCACGCGCTCCTCCTCCTCTGGCGTCAAGTGCCGCGCCAGCAGTGACGTCGGCGGAGGGGGTGTGTGGCCCGCCTCACTACTCTCCTTGTCCAGCTGCTGCGCTTCTCGCTGTGGGGAGCTGTTGTGCGTCTTTCCTGCTTTGTCTGTGCGGGCATCCCGCTGCGTGAACCACACCGGGGCCTTCTCGAGCATCACCGGCACCTCCCGCTCCACATCAAAGAGCACCACCGCCCCCACCTCGTCCACGCTGGCCACGGCCGGCTTCAGCACGGCGGGGTGGAAAGGCTCCGTCGCCACCTGCGTACAGTGCATGCACACCACCTTGTTGGTCTGGTGCTTCTCGTGGTGGAGGCAGAAGTGCGCGCCGCTGCTCATCACCGCTACGCTGTGCACCACCCGGTCATTGCCAGAGGCGACGCAGAAGTACCGGCTCCACTTTGACATCAACACCGCGTCCTCCATCAGAACAGGCTGCATCGCCGTGCAGAGGTACGACTCGCGGATTTGGAAGTCGCTGCGGACTTCGACTTGCTCAAAGACACCACTGGCCGTGCTCACGCCACGCATCACGGCGGTGGTGGACGGGGTGTTGGCGGGTGTGGCGGAGACAGCACTGCGCATGGCCGCGAAGCTCTGAGCTGGGAATGACAGCACCGGCGAGGCCCCAGCTGCCGAACCACTTATACCACTCATAAAACTCGTGCTACTGTGATTGTTAGGACTACTGCTATTTGGGTTGTACCCCGGTGGAGTGAGGTGCCGCTCGCGGTAGAGACGCACACCGGAACGGTGCACCGTGATCAGCGTGGCCAGTCCTGCCATGCAGATGGCGTTGATGCGCAGGCTCGGAAAAGGATCGAGCACCGCCGCGGCGGGTGGCCGGTACGGAGCGAAGCGGCAGACGTGCGGGGCGTAGTGCTTTTGTGTGTTGTCCAGCACCCGACGCAGCCGGCGACGCGCCAGCGAGGACCCACCACGCTTGGAGCGACCCGATCGACTGGAGTGGGAGCCGGTGGGGGACGAGACGGCTTGAGTCGACAGCACCGCTGCCACCTTGAGTGGCTCTCCACTATTGTTGGACGGCTTGGCAAGCATTGGTGATTGCGGCATATTTAATTCTGTTGCGTGTGTGTGCGTGCTTGTGCTTGCGCTCCTTTTTTTTAAACTCGCCTAATTAAATCAATGTTTCAGAAAAAAGCAAAGTAGCGCAAGAAAAAGAAGCGGCACGAGTGAAAGCAAATGCAGATTAAGTAGAAAGACAAAACAAAACAATTAAGAACAAGAAAACTGTCAGAGACGCGCAACTGGAAAAGAAACTTGCCGGCAAAGATTCGTCGCCGTATATGTGTTGGAACGAGACGTCTCTCACAATGTTTTAACGAGTTGACTACAAAAGCAAATGAGTATATGACAAGGTCGAATGAGATGTGAAGCTACGCGTAAAAGCGTGGAAACAAGGAAAGGAAAAAGAGCGGGAGAAAAAAAACTGGATGAGGATACAAAAGTCTCAAGTCATAAACGCTTTTCATCATCATGTATTACGTTGCACAAAGCAGAGGGTTGAAAGCTGAATTGCTTTGACTTGAATATCCCTTCGCAATACTCTTAAAGTTTATCTCCTTTCCACTCAAATAGCGTGCAACGCTTGGCAGATTCAGTTATGCCTGATACCCTGCCACAGTAGCTTCTCCGCGCAAGCTTTATCATTCGGTTGAGCACTCATTGATATTAAAGCTTTAACGAGCTGCACCAGATCAACATTTCAATCATATCTCAAATTGACCAGTCGACTTCATTTTTTGCTAGAAGAACGTAAAAGAAAAAACATATGATGTCGAGAAACAGAAAATACAAAGCATACACCATCAATAAGACAATGAAGTAGAAAATCAGAACATATATATGGATCAAAGAGAAACTAAAACAAAGCTGAGTCCTTTTCACTTTTGGTTTAGTAGGACTCTGAACAACAAGAAACAAATGAAAAACGAAAACAATGGATTGATCACACACAGCTTGCGGCTGTAATGTGCGTCTACATGGGTTGGTGAAACTCAGCAGCTCTTCAATTGGGCTTTTCGTCTTGCACAACCCAGAAGTGCGAGCGTGCCCGGGTCACCGATAACAGTAAAAGAAAAACAAAAAGAATCTAGCGGAGAAGTGCGGCAAGAGGTGGTGTGGGTCTATTACGTACACACATCGAACTCTCCTTTCGCGCCGCCCTTCCACTGTGATTCTTCTTGTTGTTGATTTGCCACAGCGCAAGTTATCTTCTTAGATGGTGAAACAGCAGACGCTTTTCAAAAGTCGCATCACTCACGCGCAGAGGCATTACAATCCGCAAAGAACACCTCAATTAGCCAAACTTTGAGTGCGTATCTCGAAAACTTTACTGGGTGCGAGATGCCAGTTGGTCATCTCGTAACCGGAGCGCAAAGTCATTCTGGAAAGGCAACTCAAGAAAGTAGCTGCAAAGGTTGCCTTTGTGAGCAATGCAACCAGCAAAGATCTGCTGGAGAGAGAAGAGAACGGTAGTGCGTGTAGTGGACCTTCAAAGGATCGGTATATGAAAACAGGAAATTAATTCAAAAAATACCCCACCAAAGCCGTACAGGTCAACAAAGAATAAAAAAGAGATGCGATGAGGGCCTGCCGGAGGGAAAACCCAAAGAAAACGCTGAAGCACTTCAATGGCTACCTTTTGCATTCTCCCCATCTCTCAAAGACAAGTTCAATCACCGCGCTTCTACTCCTCCACAACGCCGAACTCGCGCAGGCGCTCGTCGATGATTTCCTGCCCGATGCACTCCACCGGCTGCCGCGGCGTGCGGATCTGGTACTCCGCCGCGGTGTCCTCCATCATGCCCGTCTGCGAGAAGGACGGCATGTTGCTGAAGACGCGGCAGTTGCGGTCCACCTTCTTAAACTCGACCTTAATGCCGTTGCCGACGTAGGTGTCCGACAGCAGACCCATCACGTACGGCTTCGTCACGCTCGGGTCGTGGATGCGCGGGATGACGAAGTACGGGCTGTTCTCAGGGGTGAAGGTGTACTTCATCGCGACATCGCGCGAGAAGTTGAACTTGAGCTGGCGGTCCGGCTTCTCGACAAGCGAGTTGCTCGTCGCGTCCAGCTTCTCCTTCTTCCCGCTGTGCTTGAAGACGCTCAGCAGCAGGGCGTGGTACTCCAGCGATGGGTCGTCGCGCTCATCCTCCTGCGAGAGGGTGATGTACACCTCCGTCGGGTCCGCCACGTTGATCTCCAGCGCCACCGTCGGGATGCCCTGCGCGAACTCGCCACGGATGCGGTAGTCGAACCACGGCGTGCGCAGGTGGCAGCAGCCGCCGCCCGAGAAGATGTTCAGCGCGTCCGACCACTCAATCCAGAAGGTGCGGTCCGCGTCGGACGGGCTGCCGCCGTGCTTGTAGCACTGCGAGAGCACGGAGGGGTACTTGTCCCACCGCTTGTCCGACTTGTTCCACGCGCCGGTCCACTCCGACCCGTTGCCCCACGGGTTGCGCACGCGCAGCAGGCGCAGGTCGAGGTCCTCAAAGTACTCCGTCTGCAGCACCGTGTAGCCGTGATGCAGGCGCAGGCCCATCTTGTCGTACTTCGCCTCCATCTCCGGGTTCGCGCTGACCACGTTGGCGTTGCCAAAAGCTTCGCCGCCGTCGGACGGGGTGCAGAGCACCTGCAGGTAGCCCTTCTTGTCGTAGTCGCGCATCTCCTGGAAGATCATGTCGTCGCCGGCTTGCGCGTCCTCCCAGAAGCTCTCAAAGCGAGTGATCGGGAAGCCGGTGAACTCGGACAGCGGCTCGAGCGGGTCGCCGCTGGCGATGTTGGCGTACGACCCGTGCACCTTCGCGTACGTCTTCTCCAGCAGCGCCACCCACATCCGGCGCATGTCCACCGCACACCGCGCGAACTCCGGTCCATCGCGGGTGGCAGGGAGGTAGTCGTCCAGCAGCACGGGCAGCCACCACCCGTTGAAGTTCATCGTCACCCAGTACGCGCCAAGAGCCCGTTCAATCTTGCCGTTCGCCGCGCTGACGGGGTGGCGGAAGAGGTCGTGCAGGCGATCGCCGTTGGCGTCCGTCAGCGCTGCCATGGCGGAGACGAGGTAGGTGTCGCCAATGGAGCCGTGCGTCACCTGCGAGGGCAGGATGTCCCGGCGGAAGAGGCGCACCTCCTTCATCTGCTCCGCCGGAATCCACGTCGACGGGCGGTGCCACGGGATGAAGCGCGGCAGGTACGTGTCGATGTCCTGGCGGTAGAGGGAGTAGTCGCACGGGCGGAAGTCGCAGTCCACGTACGGCTTCTCGTTATCCTCGCAGTAGGCCAGCACCTTCTCCTCCGTCAGGTCATCCTCCCGCACGCCGATGGCCTGGGCCAGCTCGGCGATGTCGTCGGCAATGCGGTCGTTGACCTCGCCGTAGAGGGTGTCGCGCTTGTCGTCGTTCAGCGGCACCGCCTTGGCGCTGCACTTAAACCCGTTGATCTTGCCAGACACCAGCTTCGTCGTCTCGCCTGGGTAGACGACCAGCGAGGCGGCCAGCTCGCTGGTGTTCATGACGTACATCTCCACCTTGTCACCGGGCTGCAGGTCCGACTTGGCGCCAAAGGTGAACTTGACGTGCATCTCGTACTTGTCCGTGTCGTTGTAGTAGTACCACGTGCCGTCGGCGGCCACCACCTTGAAGAGCATGCCGTTCTCGAACACCGGCGTCACGTCGCCGTTCACGGATGGGCCGTTGAGCTGGTAGGTGGTGCCCTGGCTCTTGGTGCGGTCCCGCTCCGACAAGTTCAGCACCGTCGTGTCGATGGTCTTGTCCTCGAACTCGTCGCACTCGTCGTCGTTGACGTACGGCGGCGGCAGGTCGCGGCGCGGCGCCACGTACTTCTTGCCGGTGTCGCCGTCCTTCTGCAGGCTGCGCATCTTCTGAATGTCCTTCATGTTGCGCGGCAGCAGGTCGGGCAGCGGTGTCGGCGTGCGGACCGGGTGCAAGGTGTCCTCGTCCATCTTGCTGGGGCGGGACGGCAGCGGCATCACGTAGTCCGGCGGGTACTCCGGCAGCTGCGGCTCAGCGGTGGTGACCATCGTGCTGCTGTTTTCTTTGTTGTTGTTGTTGTTGTTGTTTGTGTGTGCGTATGTAATGAGTGGGTTCTGCGTGTGGGTGCGTTGGAGTAACGAAAACCAAAGACAAGAATGTGAAGTGAATTTAATCACTGACGGTTGCAAAACGATGCGGAGCAGCGAAATAGGTAATCGGAAAAGAAAAAAAGGACATAATGAAAAAGAGTAGTACGCCAACAGTAGAAAGAAAAGACATTGAGTGAACACATGAAAAAGACCATTTAATTACTTGGTACGCAGCAGTCAACAAGAATTAAGGTGTCATTTAGGGACAATGAGGTCCATTTATTCAACAAAATGTTACCACAATTTTTCTCTTTTTTTTGTCGGAAAGAGTAATGTACACCGAAGCGCAAAAAGAAATTATTAAGAAATGCACACTCACACGCAAAACCGCAGCGAGAGAGAAAAAAACGGATACAATTAAAGCAACACACGGAAAGTGTAGCGTTTATCGAACAATTCTAAATTAATAACGACGTCGAGCAGAAATGAACACATATATACGAAGAAATAAAAAAAGAAAAACAAGAAAGTAAAACAATGGCAGAGAGAGCCATGCTATGTATGCTACATATACTTCAAGGAGTCCGTTGGCCAACCAGGACTAAAAATAAACGAAAAAGGGGGAAAAGGGGAAATGGAGTTCTGAATATCTGATAAAAACAAATGTCGAATAAAGGAAGAACTATGTTGTAGGATACTTCCATCAGTCGGATCTAGTACACGCACCACCCCACTACGTCTGCTGCTGCGCAGATTCAGCGTCGCAGATGCGGTTGCCGTCCAGCGTCAACACACCCTTCTCAGTGCAGATCTGATAAGGCGCAGTTACACGGGATGTGCTTTCCAAGTCAAACGGTGTCGTCGAGTCTGCAAAGACGCCGCTGCTGCGCCGCATGGACACAAAGCTGATGGACAAGTCCTCGCCATCGCCCGCCACGGCGTCACTCACAATCGACAGCACAAAATGCACCTCACTCGCACTTGACCCAGCCGAAGCAGCCGTACCTGCCGCTACACTGTTGCTATAAGTGTTGTTATTATGGCTGAGGCTGCTACTGCTGGCAGGCCCGCCACCTCCACCACCGCCCGGTGCCTTGGCGGCAGCCGCAGCGGCCATGTCCTCCACCGCCTGCGGGTCCAGCAGCGGCACCACAAACGCCACCCCGTCCGCCACGCGTGGGTCGACCGTCAGCTTCATGGAGACGTCCTTCGCCACCACGTAGGTGCGCCGCGCCGCCACACACTCGACATCCTCGCAGGACTCGCTGACGACGCGGGCGGACTGCTTCGAAATCCGCTGCACCACCGACAGCGCCGTCCCGTAGAGCGGGGTGGGGCGGGCGGCGACGACGGTGCCGTAGTTGTCCAGCGTCTCGCTCACCGTCTCGAGGGAGAGGGTGACGAAAAGGTCCACTTTTCGCCGCGCCTTCACCTCCAGCACAAAGCGGGGTCGCCCGTTCACGAAGGCATTCCGAGCACGGTAGCGGTGGTGGTTCCACAGGGTGTAGCATACCCCGCCCCCGGCAAACGCCGCCAGCACCTCCCCCCACTCCACCCACATCGTGCCTTTCCGATCGTTGGCCTGCTGCTCCTCCTTCGACATCTCCAACTTGGCCGCGGCGGCGGCGGCGGCGGCTTGCTTTTGACTGATGGCGGTCGCGCTGACGGCCCCCGAGGAGCCCAGCATGGAGCCCACCATGCTGACGCTGATGTCCGGCCGGTCGTACCACGTCGTGTACTTCCACTTCTTCTCGCGGTACATCTTGTTCCGCGTCTCCCACGTCCACGGGTTCTTGAGCTGCGCCATGTGCAGGTCCAGTTCCTCGTAGAAGGCCACGTCCCGCAGAAAGTAGATGTGGCCCGGCAGGAATTGCGGGATGACGCCCTCTACGGGCAGCAGCCGCGACGAGCGCTTGCGGGACAAGTCCATTGTGTTTTTCGACTGCGCATCCGTCGCGGCCGGGGTGAAGAGCAGCACCGTGCAGCCGGCCCGCACCACACGGTTGATGTACGCGAAGAGCGTGCGGCTGGGCGGACCGGTCGGCTTCGCCTTCGCAGCAGCCCAGAGGGGGTCGAGGTAGCGCACCGGGTAGCCGGTGAAGTCGCCCATGGCCTCCATCGCGTCCACGACGCATGTCGCCGCGTAGGAGCCGAGGCACTTCGCGTACGCCTTCTCCAGCAGCGGCACCCACAGCCGCCGCGGATCTTCCGCGCAGCTGGCGAAGAGCGGCCCTTTCTGCGAGGCGGGCACGTAATCGTCGATCACGTACGTCTTCCACCACCCGTTGTGCAGCAGCGTGACGCGGTAACAGCCCTCCGCCCGCTCCATCTTCCCCACGTGCGCGCTCACGGGGTGGCGGAACATCCACCGCACGTGCGCGGGGAACTGCGCGACGGCCGCCATGGCCGCCACGACGGTGTGGTTGTTCAGCTCGCCCTGCTTCACCAGAAAGCACGAGATCTCACCCCGGAAGAGGCGCACCTGCGACACCTCTGGCAGGTAGACGTACTCCTCGGGCCGTCGCCACGTCACGGGTGGGATGGCGACCGCATCGCAGTCGGCGCGAAAGAGGCTCTCCGCACTTGGCCGGAAGGTGAGGTCGGTGAACTTCAGGTGGTGCTTGAGGCAGCACTTGAGGAAGGCGTTCTGGTCGGATGCACGGCTCCACTTGCCCAGCGCCTTGCGTACGCTGTTGATCTCGCCGTTGATCTTTCGCAGCGCCTGCGTGACGGACGGGGAAACGTAGTCCGGCGGCACCGGCACGCGCTTCGCCATAAAGTGCGGCAGGTGGGAGACGCCGCTCATGAAGAAGTTGGTCTCCTCCGGCAGCACGGCGATGGTGATCTCCGTCTCCTTCGACCCCTCCACCGGGGCCAGCATCGCCCGCTCGTTGATCACCTCATTGCCGCGCAGCACACACTGTACCCGCACCATCATGACATCCTGCAGGGTGTCGTTGTAGAAGTAGTACTCCCCTTTTGCGGTCTTGATCTTGAAGAGCATGCCCTCGGCGAAGACGCGCGACACGACACCCGAGACGGTGGGCTGGCCAAAGCTGAAGTGGCTCTGCGTTGGGTACGGCGTGTCGAAGAAGTTGAAGTCGTCGAACTCGTCCGCGTCGGGGTCCTCCGCCGTGTCCTTCTCCTCCTGCTCCGCCGCGATCTCAGCCAGCAGGCGACGCAGCTCGGCAGCCCGACTGGCGCTGGTGCTGTTGTTCTTCTTCTCCTCCTCTTCCCCTCCTGCCGTTGGTCTCTTGATGTCAATCGTAAACGGCTCCGCCTCGGTCGAGTGCGTGAAAACGTCGCTGCGGCGCACGTTGTCATCGTTACCCTCGGCACCGTTGTTGTGATTGCCCCTTCCGCTGCGTGTAGTGTCCTCCGTCAACTCTTGCGTCTTGAGCAGCTCCTCTTTCCGCTCCAGCAACTCCGCGCAGGCCGTGGCGGCGAGGCGGTACCGCGGCGTGGTGCGCTGCTGCTCCACCAAGTAGTCGTAGATGACGTGTAGCACCTCCGGGTCCGAGACGGCGCGTACAAACGTGACGAGCCGCTCCGCCGTCGCCCGGCTTGCGGGGGAGACGAAGCTCGGGGTGGCTGCGAAGGCCTTCTCGGCCCTCTCGTTGAACTCCCGCGTCTGCGGTCGCAGCGTGGGCGGGGAGTCGGGTAGGAGGGTGGAGAGGGTGTTCATGGAAGCCGTCTTCGTTGCATTGAGGCTCTCCTCCCCTCCACTGCCTGCACCCGCACCATCACCCGCACCAGCGGCGTTTGCATGCGTGTTTGTCGTGCTGATTGCGGGGTGGGAGTAACGACGTGCCGGGGATGCCTCTGTAGAGAGTGTCACGCTCTGCGCGCGTCGCTGGAGGTGCAGCGGGGTGTCCACCGAAACCGTGGTGAGGTGCTGCGGGGACAGGTTTGGTGGGACAGGCGCGTGCAGGACGTTGTCGGGGCTTTTGCTGCTCTCCAGCCGTGGCAGGTGCAGTGGCTTGGCGTCGTCGGGGGACATGACGAGCGGCTTTAGCGTGGGGTGCCGCGTCGTCGGCTTCACCACGACCGTCTCGACCGAGCTGGCGGTGGTCTCGTTTGTTTCGGTGTTGGTGGTGGAGGGCAGCGAGGACCGCCGCGCACGGCCGCTGCGCCGCCGCTGGTCGCGCCTGGCCGACTGCGGGCGTTCGCTGGAGTCGAAAGAGGTGTCCTCGGGTGCGGGGACAGCACTCAGCACGCCGGTGCCGGACACGGAAGCGGAGGGCGACTTTGCGGAGACGGGTGGAAAGACGGCGGTGTTGCTGCGACTGTTGAAGGGTTTCTCGATGCTGCTGCCGCCACCTTCGGAGAACTCGACGGAGCGGTGCAGCTTTGTGCGGCGCGTGGGCGGGCTGGGCGAGGCGTTGCGCTCGTGCGTGTCCTCCTCATCCAAAAGCTTTGCGTGTGTGGTCGCCGCACTTTGCCGGTCCTTCGCGTGGCCATCGGAAACTCTTCTCTGCGGCGGCTCCTCGCTTGACGCAACGGCCGGGACTGCCTTGGGTGAGTCCTTCTTCTTCGTCTTGCCAGGGGACATGCGCCGGGCGGCGGCGAGGGTGGCGCGACCAGCCGCCTTCAGTGGTGAGAAGCCCGGCGTCTTCTTTGCCGATGACAGCTCAGGTGCGACGGAGTGCGGTGGTGACGATGTGCTCGCCGCTGGTGAGGCAGCTGCCACCTCCGCCGGCTTCATTGGCGCCGGGGCACGTGCGGCTTTGTCGGTCTTCGT
>MDUD01008858.1:0-16465 GCA_002216565.1 Crithidia mellificae | reverse complement strand
GGAGAAAACAGAACAGCATGCCAATGGTATAAACTGGAGTGGCAAGAGGGAATACAAAAAACACTGGATCAGTAAGGAAAAAAAAAACCAGGGATGAAGCAAACGAAAAGAGCCGTAAAAGATCTGCGACAAATGCCGTGAAAGGCAATGGTAAGTTTTGCAGGTCATACTGACAAAAATTGCGGCTTTAGCGCTGCTGTGAGGGCAGAATTAAAAGAACCTTTTTATGTACAAGCCATCAGTGAGAAAGAAGAGGCTTCCTGAACACTCAGCCCCTGACAGAACAAGAGAATTGAAAAGTCGTCCTAAAACCACCCAAGTAAGCCTGTGCTACATCACGGTGCAGCACGCTGCGCCAGACTTCTTCTCCTGCTTTGCCTTCAGCGGTGCCGCCTCGCCGCGTCCCGCGGATGATTTTGCTGCAGGTTTTGATGCTGCTGGCGTGGCTGCTGTTGGTCGCCCGGAGGCCGTTCCTGCCTTGACTCCAGTTGTCGCATTCGATGTCGCACGAGGTTCGTTAGCCGGTCTGGACGTAGCTGAGGGCGAAGCTTTGTTGGTGCCTCTCTCGCCCCTTGACTGGGTCGATGTGGAAGCTGTCGCTACAGGATAGGGACCTTGCACCGGTTTTTCTTCATCAGCCGGTGACGACGAGGTTCTTTGTGATGCTGCGGTAGGTCCACTGCGCTCCACCTTTCCGTCACCATGAGGCACCGACGTCCTCTGCGGCGAGCCTTTTAGAGGCGTTGGCGGCGACGAGGCATGCCCTGACTGCTGCTGCTGCCGCTGCGACTGCACAAGCGGCGATGAAGGCGCGGGCGACGGCTGCAACGGTGAGGAAGGCGCCGACGCACCGTCCACTGCTTTTCCAGCTCGATCGGGGCTGTTCAGCGCCGCACTGCCCTCGCGCGTTGGCGGCCGCGTCGGTCCGCGTGGTGGCTGGGAGGCCAGCAGCGAGACGGACGGAGACAAGGTTGGCGTTGCGGTCGCCGTCGTCGCCCGGCTCAGCTCTGCGTCCTCCGCCGGTGGTGGTGGTGGAAGCGGTGCGGCGGCGTGCACGGCGATCACGCGCTCGCGTCGAGGGGAGATGGACACCTCGCGGGTCGGGGTGCGTGAGTGCGGCACGGTCGTGGCCGTTGCCCGCGACGTCGCGCTGTCCGATTGGGAGGTGGCGGTGAGGGTTGGAAGGTGAAGAGTGGATGTGGTGATGTTGTCGTTGTTCTCAGTAGGTCTTGTAGCTTTTGCTGGGGAGGCATTTGGCGAAGGGCGAGTCGCGTGGGTGCTACCGCGACGTTCCAGCTGCTGTCGTTGCCTCTGCTCCGGCGTGGGATGCGCTGTTGCAGTGTCAGACACCGTCGTTTTGGCATCAGCTTTGTGTGAAGCTGGCCTCGCGCTTGACTGGGCATTCGGTTCTGGACTAGCGTTTTCAGCTGGAGCATCCACGGGCGTTTCAGGTGACCGTGGAGGGTGAGGAATCACTGCCACTGCCGGGTGCCCGCTCAAGCTTGTTGGCGGCTTCGATGCATCAGCAGCATCAGCCATGCTGCTCTTCACCCTTGTGCACGGTGACGGAGGCGAAGTCGATGAAGGTTGCGTCGTGGTGTTGGATTGTTTGACGGCCACCGGGACGAGCGGACCTGACCTCGGCCCTCTCAAAGAGCTTCCAGCCTCACCATTGGCAGTTGCTGAAACACCAGTTACACCTGAAGTTGGTGCCACACACGTTGCGGTGTGCTGTGGGCGCAACGCCGGCGACGGTCGCGCGGTCGTGCAGCGCGAATTGGGTCCTGTACGCACCACCCCGTCAGACGAGCCTCTGTCGACCGATCGCACAAAGGGTCTGCGCTGTGCATGGACGGCGGGAAGCCCTTGACCAGAGGAGGACGGCGTAACAAGCTTTGAGTCCTCACTCGGCGTGATGAGCTGCGGGGGTGCTGGTGGCGTCGAAGAGGACGGCGGTGTCGAAGCTGCCGTCGCATCCGTAGCTGCTGCTGCTCCACGCATCGTGGTTGCTGTTGGTGGCGACTCCTGTGTGGCGGGAGGAGGCGGGGGTGAACCAGGTGAAAAGCTCGACGGTGTTGCCTCCGCTGCGGGGACAGGAGACGCAGCAGGTGTGGCGAGTACCGCGTGAGCGGAATTTGCTGTCATAACACCATCGTTGTCATTACTTTCATCCATTTGACTCTTTTTCTGTGGAGCAGCCAAGAATGCACTACTGGGTAGCTGCCCCGCTGCAGAGGCGGTGGTGGCGTTTGCATTTTTTGACTGCGATGGCACGTCACGCCCACGCAGCCGCGGCGACGACTTCTTGGAGTCGCACGACAGCGGCGTCATCGGGGCATTCGCGGCGTTGGTGTTGCGCACGCGCAGCCGCGAACTGCGCTGCGACGGCGTCGCCTCCTCCCGCGTGGGTGAAATCTGCGGTGTGGCGCCGCGGCCGTACGTGACGGCAGAGTTGCGTGAGTGGGTGGTGGCGCCGGACTTCGTGACGCCGCCGGACATGGACAGCTCCATCTCAAGGCTCGTCATCAGCCCCTCTTTTGTGTGCGGCACCCCGTTGATGGAGAGCAGCGGTGGCGTGCGCAGGGAGTCGCTGAGCGCGCTGCGGCCGCTCTCGCTGATGGCGGAGGAGATGGAGTACTGAAACCCACGCGCGTCGGTGTGCTGCGACGTAATGGAGTAGCTGCGCGGTCGCGTGCGACACCGTATGACGGACTGCGGCGCCGCCGCCGGTGGCTGAGGCTGCACGCCACTTGTGCTGTTCAGGGAGAGCTGCGAGGCCGAGCGGGTTGCGTGCGGTTGCGCGTGAGACGGGTTGTGGGACTCGTTGTACCGTGCGCGTCGCAGCAGACCTTTTGCGATTTTTTTCTGTCGTTGGGCCGACTCCAGGTTGGCCATGGTGGGCGACGTGTCCGCCTCGCCCGCGTGCCCGCTCAGCGAGCCCTGCCGGCTGTGTGGCGTCATAAAGGACGGTGAGTTGGACGCAGAGAGAGTAGCGTTGTGGATGATGTTGCTCGCTCCCCCTGCGTACGCGGAGGGCAGCCCGACGGCACTTATGCTGGCCCCCTTCAAATCCTTCTTCGCTGCACGTGCCATCTTCTTCTGCCGCCGCTGCTCTTTGCGTTCCTGTTGCTCCTGCTTGATGCGCTTCAGCTTCTCCCAGTAGTCCGCCTCCCAAAACGTCTCCTCGGCATCTGGCACAGGTCGGCGCGCGCGGACGGCGTTGGTGGCCAGCTCCAGCGTTTCATCGATAGGGACCAGCTGGAGGTAGTCAAAGGGATCAAAAGATTGGGTTTCAGCGGCCGTGAGGGGCACCGCGGCGTCGCTTGAGCTTTCCTTGCTCAGCCTAATTACTGGCAAGTCGTTGTACGCGCCAGCCAGCTCGCTGACGGAGCAGCCCGTCGCCTCGCTCAGCTGCAGGACCGTTGGTGGCTTGTACACGATGCTTGGAACGCCGAACTGTGTCTGCGCAAGGTACGGAATGCGGGCAATTGTTGCTGCCCAAGAATCAGCTGCGGCACCACTCACAGCAGGTGCGGCGCTTGGCGCTTGACTCGGCTGCCAAGGAAGTGCTGCTCGTGGCGCAGCTGGTGTGGTGGTGGACGGACGTACAGGGGCCACATGTTGCGTCGCAGACATAGAGTGGCGAAGTAGTGAAGTAAGTCCCTCGGCGCGTTGACTTGCGCAAGAGCTAGATGAATGAAAAGAACAAGTATTGTAATCTACAGGGAATGTTTTCTACTTTTTTCGATCTACAAATGTTGTGTAATGTATGATTGGAAGAATGCGTATAAATATAGAAGCTTTTTAAAGCGGCTGCTAAATAACGGGCCACCAAAAAGAACTAATAATGGAGGAAAAAAAGCGACCAAAAAAAAAAAGCGACAAATTTTGTTGTTCAAAATTGCTGTACGTGTATTATAAATATAGTCTTACAGCAGGTATTATCTCTTTTTCTCTACTTTGTAACAAAATTTATCTTGAGGCAACTTTGTAAAGAAAAAAAATAGGAAGTGATGTGTCGTGCAGCTTTCAAAAAATGCAGCAATGTCGCTTTCGCGCAGGCGGCAGACGTAGACCCGGGCCGTGAGAAAAAATAAAGGAAAACAGAAGTGCTGATTCTGTGTCAAGAAGGTGTACAGAAAACAAAATGATAAAATTGATAAAAACCAGATTGTGAAAACAAAGAAGAAACGATTGATGATGCCAGGGGTCAGAATTTGAGTAAAATGATAGGGGGCTTGTAAAATATAAAGAGGAAGAGAAAGTATATAGAGTGAGTCGTGCGTGTTGGTGGTGTCTTAAAAGAGAAAGAGAATCGAAAAAGAGTAAAAAGAAAAATCGAGGGGTGCACAACGTGTGGGCACTGCAAAGAAATAACTGGAAAGGAGAATTAGGGAAAGCGATGCTAGTAAATATGGGGCATACGACCAAGTTACGGCACTGTGTTAAATGCTGAACCAGCTCAAATGCTACTACGAAAAGGACTCACGTACAGGAGAGATAGAAGGAGTAACAGTTTGTTTCTTCGGCATCATCAACAAGGCGGGAAAGCAGGAAAACGCAAAAGAATGACGCTGCCTCCGTAAATGATTAAAGGAGCTCAACGCTGGCAGCGAAGAAGAGGCCGCGGTACCTGTCTGATGTTCTTTTTTATTTTTCCTTTTCAGCTTTTTTCAACCCAGAGAGAACTATTGTTGCTCGGTTCTTACTCAAAACTCAACCATGAAATACAAGAAGAAATTGTGTTTGCTGCAGAGAAAGTATACTGAATCACGCATTGCGGCACTTGAAGATAAAGGACTCTCAGCGTTTTCTTCTTTTTACAATCAATTATACTTCTTAATCCTTGTTGAAAGAAAACTCTGCAACCTTGATTTACAGATCACATCTGGTAGGCAAATAAGGAATCTCGTAGATTATGCAAATAAACTGCAGACCACAAAAGCTTTCGTTTAAACATATTTAAGCTTACAGAACCAAAACAAATACAGAAAACAAATTTTCATTCAATCACTCTCTGAATATTCCCCCTTCGTTTCACGACAATACAAACAAATTGAAGCCGATTCTTCTCGAGAAACGGAGTGATATGAGAGAAAGAAAATAAAAAAACAGCAACGCTTAATGGCACCGTTTTGGATGCTTCGCCTACTTTGACTCAACTTAGAATTCATGTAATTGCTGCGCGGTGGAGCCGGGAGATGGAGAGGAGGCGCTGTGCGAGCCAGCACTGCGCTCTACCGAAGCGAGTAGCGTTGACGGACGAAACACGGGTGGGCGGGCGGCATTTGGTGGTGCACTGCCGTTCCAAAGGTGACTGCGCTGCGCTTGCGGCTGTTGCTGTTGCATTGGCGGCGGCGACACCGGACAGGCGACATTTGAGGGGCCGCTTGTGGCGATTGCTGCTGCTGATGCTTGCGCCGCCACACCAGCTTCCTCACCGTACCCAATCCACTTCCTGCTGACGCCGCGCCCCTGTCCCGCAGTTGCGCCAAGCCCGCGCTGCAGCTCCTCCGCCAGGCCCGACACGCTCGTGTCGAGCAGCGGCGTGCCCAGCGCGGAGGGCGACCACGGATGCAAAGCCGTCGCGGTCAGCGGCAGCAATGGGTCCACGTCGTTAGATGCGACGTGTGCCACCGCCGCGCCCTTCGGCGCCGCTTCACCCTCCTCCTCGGCAGTCGAGGCCACAGTCAGCAGACTACGCAGGTAAGACACAACCACCTGCAGCCGCTGCGCCTGCGCCGCATCCGCCGCCGTGGCAGCGCTGCACACCCGCATTGCTTCCTCGTACCGCTGCATCAAGATGTAGAAGGCGATCAGCACCGATTCGCGTTGGTGGATGTTCTCGCTGGCCTGCAGCGTGCGCTCAATGGTGGCGGCCACCGGGCCGCCCACCTCCACCCACCCACGCAGACCGGAGACGTCCCGCGCGGCGAGGGCGGCGAAGGCGAGCGGCTGGGCGGCGAGGTCCATCCGCAGCGGCGACCCGCGCATGGCCTCGTACAGTGCCTCGATGAGGCGGTGCGAACCAATCCGTACGGCGACGCACAGCAGCCGCATCGCCACCGACAGCGGCATCTGCTCCGCCGCAGCCGTGTAAACGGCGAGGCACGACGGCGCAGTGTGCACAAGAACGTCCAGCGCCGCCACGTGAGCAAGGCCGTTCAGCAGTGGCGCCAGCAGATCCGTGAGCGGGGGTGCGCCGAGGTGGTGGACGGCAGGCCCAAGCAGATAGCGTGGTGCCGCATTCGCCGCGTCTTCGCTCTCCAGCTCCGCCGGGTTGATCCCGTGGTCCACGGCGTAGCACGCAAAGCTCCACGTGTTCAGCTCAATCGACTGACCAAATAGTAGAAGGAAGGACTCCCGCCACTGACGCTGCTGTTGCTGCACGGCGTGCGATGGCACCGCAGCACCCCCGGCGGCCTCGTCACCAGCGCAGCCCATCACCTGATAACTGTAGTACAGGATGAAGAGCGCGTACTCGGTGGTGAGGGTGTCCATCTTACTCAGCACAGATGCCATCGTGCACGGTGCCGCGTCTCCGGCGGCAGCAGTGAGGCCCAGCTGACGAAGGAGGAGGTCGATGCAAAGGGGCGTGGACGACTCCCACATGGCCAACTCTGACACTGCGCTCTGGTAGACGCTGCCGCTGCGAAAAGTGTCGCGCATCAGCGCGGACCACTGCCCTTGCGCCGCCGCGCTCAGCGACGCGGCCTCCTTCAGTCGCAGTACCTCGTAAAGGGGCTTCGTGACGGTGTCGAGAACGCCCAGCCGCAGCAGGAGCACGTAGGCGGAGAGCTGCCGGTAGAGGCGCGCCGCACGCTGCAGCAGCCGGTACGGGACGCTCTCACTCGGGGGCAAGTCGGTGACACTCATCGACTCGTGCTGGCGACGTAGCAGCGCGAAGAGGGCGTGCTGGGCCTGCATGAGTCGATGCAGCACGCTCGCTGCGTCGTCCTCGCAGGACATGCGCTGGGCCGCGGTGTGCAGCTGGCGCAGCAGCTCCTCACACTCACAGCAGTACCGCGCCAACTCGCTCTCCGGACTTGCGATGATGGCCGCCGCAAGGCCCGCGTGTGCGGTGGCGGCGGAGCTGTTGCTGTGAGAGGTGTGCACCGGGGAGCTACGTGGCAGGGCCGCCACGTAGAGGGGACCACCACCGCGGCTGCTCTGCGTGAGCGCGTGAAACTGCCCCCGTTCGAAGCGGACGCCGTAGAGCTGCTCGTCGTACGGCATCCACTGAAGCCGCCACTGCAGAGAGGCCGAAGACGGCGCTGCAGCATCGGCGCATGCCTGCGCTGGGGAGGAAGCAGCGGCGGCAGCAGCACTGCCTTCGCTCAGACGCACTGTGCCGTAGTACAGCCGCGACACACGCCCGCTTCCCGACTTTGGCGTACTCGTGAAAGCAAGGTGAAGAACAGAAGCGCGGGGATCTGCATTGACGTACAATTCACCGATGGTTAGAGGCTCTCCGTCAACGCTTGTCAGCAGCGTGCGGGCCACAGACTGCACCGTCAGCGTGGTCTCCGCAGCAAGCTCCTCCTCACCCGGTGCTTTTTCCGGCTGCTGTGATTCTTCATTGTCGTTGTTAGTTCCGCTGTAGTTGTCCGCAGCGCTTGCCTCCGCGCACTGAGCGGCCATCACGGTGCCATCCGCGTAAACGATCCACAGCGTCGACCCACCGCTCCACGCAACTCGCCGGGCAGCACCACCCACAGCAGTAGCAGCAGCAGCGGTTCTATCGGTGGTGGCGCAGGCGTCCGCAGGCAGCTGAAGTGTGTGCAGAATGCGCAGATTGCTGCGTCGATTTGCCGCCGCGAACGCACGCTGCGCCGCCGTTGCAGTGCGGACGTTTGAGGAGCAGGAAGAAGCAGACAAATCTCCACACTGCTGCTGCTGCTGCTGCTCCTCCGCCGCCACGTCGCTCTCTTCATCGCCTGTCGCATCGGGCAGATGAGCTGCCATCCCACACAGCACTGGCACACCGCTCGACAGCATCACCGTCACCTCCGTGCGACCAATCCGACCCGGTCCCATGCAAGCCACGTGCTGCTCGTCAAAGCGCATCGTCTGCAGCTTGCCCAGTTGCGGGGTGCAGGCGCAGAGCGTGTGCGCGTCCGCCATAAACGCGGCGACGTCAAGAGCAGCGCCACCAACCGCAGCGGACGCGGCCACTCGAAAGCACTGCATGGGATACGCAGCAGATTCCAGCGGTGCACTTACGCCTTCAGCAGCACCCGCAGCGGAGGCTGAATCCTCGCCAAGCTGCACCTCCGCCAGCCTCTGGCAGCCGGACAGAAAGACAATCTTCGACGCACCCTCCCCTCGCACGGGGTAGGCGGCGGTCGGGTCCGCCTTCGATGCAACAAGCGGCGTCACGCGACACGCGACAACGCCCGCGGCACTGACGGCCGCCTCCGCGACGCACTCGCGCTGCGTGTTGACGGCGGCGTCGGCAAGCTGAGCCCCGGCGTAGGTGTGCGCCATCACCCGCGATGGCAGCGGCTGCGCATCGTCCTGGTCCGTTGCGGCAGGGTCGAGGACGAGGTGGTCGACGCCGTTGAGATAGGAAACAACCATCGTGTTGTCGTGTCCGCAGAACTGGGCCGCGTCGACCGGTTGCACCGTCAACCGACGCTTCTGCAGCATTTTTTTTTTCTTTGTTGCGAGATAGTTTTTGTGCGTATCTGGAAGTCTAATTGAGAAGCCTCTGCTTGTCTAACTAAGCTGCTTCGCAGGCCTGTTGCAGGAGAGTTGTGAAGTCTATAAAAAAATGATGATGATGATAAGTTGCAGCTCTCCCTTTCCTGTTTGATCGCTGTGCGCTGCAAAAGGGAGAATTATTGGAAAACGTCGCACAAGCTACAAAAGCTAGTTTTGTTTCTTTTCGTTAGGACAGGGGGGCAGAGCGCGAGGCATTTGGCAGGTTATCAAAGAGAAATGAAATTGGAGAGAGAAAAGAATGAAGATTGATGTCATGCAAGGTGAATTTGAGTCGGCACTCTGCTGTTGTAGCATTGAAACAAAACAGGAAAGCGGTCTTCAATTAATAGCACAAATTCAAAAGAAGGGTGCTTAGCAGGTTCAGCAACGGAAACCAAGAAAAAAAAATGGCCTCAGTGTCTAAGAACAATCGCAATACTGCGGCACTTCGAAAAACCTTAGAATAACGTTATTCGTTTTTTATTGACGCATGCTTTCCTTAAAGACTTTGTTGATAAAGTTAAAGCAGTCAACATCAAAAAGAGTCATGTTCAAGACCACGTTACCCAACTCACAACTACCCTCTCACAGAAAATTGCGTGCGTTGTCTTCCTCCCAGCGCCGACACAGCTGCAGAAATAGACGTGCCGTCAACGTGGCGTCGACCATTGCCCCGTGGTAACCTGACGCCCGCTCCGTTGCCCCCTCGACGCCAAGAAACTTACAGATGGCGTTGAGGTTGCACGCAACGTGCGGGTAGGCCTTGCGGGTCCACTTCATGGTGCACGTGACAGGGTAGTGTGCATCCCACACCACATAGTACCCGCAGCTT
This sequence comes from Crithidia mellificae, assembly GCA_002216565.1. Classification (NCBI taxonomy): domain Eukaryota; phylum Euglenozoa; class Kinetoplastea; order Trypanosomatida; family Trypanosomatidae; genus Crithidia; species Crithidia mellificae. Next base: position 6,930 of record MDUD01008858.1, on the reverse strand, counting down.
TGCAGATGTCGTTCGAGAAACGTCGTGTCAAAACTTGCATTGTGTGCCACAATCGGCGGCATCTGCACCGCAAGCAGCTGCGTACACCCGAGCAGGGCCACACGCTCTGCGCCGTGGGCAACCGCCGCAGTGGACGACGGCGACGACGCAGCTGACAAGCTGCTGCTGCTGCTGCCGCTGCTATCCATCGCGATCTGATGAAAGAACCTCGCCAGCTCGCGCGCCACGACTGCCCACTCGTCGCAGTCGCACACCCTGTCCCACGTGATCCCGTGGACGGCAACGGCGGCCGCGGTGAAGGCAGCCGGGCTGGAGGGGCGAACGTATCGGTGGAAGCGGCGTGGCCCACGAGCCCAAAAGCCATCGAGACCGCCAGTGAGGTTGCCGAAAGAAACGGAGCGGCTGTCGAAGCTGCCGATGGACTCGGGCGAGTACCACGTCTGCGGTGACGACGTAGTCAACTCAGGGGGCTCAGCACCACTGATTTCTGACGCTGCAGGTGGGAAGGGCTGTGGGGGGTTCCACCGCAGCTCCACACAGCCAATCTCCACGATCTCGTGGGTGTCTGGGTCCAGGCCCGTCGTCTCCAGGTCCACCACCACGCAGCTGAACGCGCCACGCGCCGCCGCTCGCCCTGCAGCACTACTGCTGCGGATGTATCGAGTGCTGGCCGACACGGACAGCAGGGACGCACCCGCGCGGTCTGGTGCGGGCTGCCGACAGCCAACGGTGTCTTGGAGAAGGGGCGGAAGATACCGCGAGGATGGCGCCAACGCCGAGCGTGGCGGTGGTGCTTTGACAGACTGGTCAGAGCGTTGAATATTGTCTACCGGCGCAGGAGCTGAAAGTGCTGGCGACGGTGACGATATTGGCGATTCTTCATCGACATCCACAACCTCCGTGTCTTGAGGCAGAGACGCACTGTTCGACCACGCCTGCGCCAGCGCCGCAATTCGATTGGAGGAAACTGGAGAAAGTGCGCCTTTGTTCTTCTTTGTCACCGTTTTGACCGTCGCTGTACTTTCCTTGCGGCGGTCTTCCTTGCGCAAACGGAGGCGGTGCAGCAGCTCGTCGAAACCACTCATCTCGCCCTAAACAAGAATCTCAGTGAAACCAAAAAAAATAGGTGAAAACAACGATTGGCCCTTAAAGCGTTGACAGCTCCCGGGGGAAAAAACAAAAGAAGAGAAGGGATGAGAATGTGTTTAATTTCAAAAGAATGACCGTTTGAGAACGAGAGGTGAGCATCGCCGCATGGTAGAACGACGCACATCAATGGGCATGACTATGCTTACTTTTCATTTTTGTTTAAATGTCATGAATGAGTGTCTATTTTTTTTGGTAAACATCGTTTTTCTCGTTGTTTGTGTTTTGAACAGCGACACAGGAAGGAATATAACCAACGGTAAAAAGAAAAAAAGGGCGGTGTGTAAATTCAATTATTATTTTATTAAAAATGCGCTTCTGAAGTGCGCGACGTCAACAACAATAGCAACAGTTAGTTGTGGTAAGCATTTCATACGAAAGCAATGCCGTGAATTTCCACTCATTGAGGCAATGTGCTTTTCCGTGAGCAGCTATCTCAAACGTGTTCGACAAGTGAGCAAAATCAAATTTGTTTTGTAGCTCGATCGCTTTACGAGTAATAGTCAAAAGAAAGGTGCGGGCCTCTCTTGTAGATCACGCAAAGCAAAAAGCACAAGCTTCTTAACTGAAATTGGACAGGGCCAAACCTACTAAGAGCAAGCATCAGTACAATAACATACATGCATCGTTTGTGTACCATTAATTATTAATTTTTGCATTTTTCTTTAGTAAAAGGATAACGCATGCAAACCAGGAGTAGTTATGCAACAGAGCAAAGAAAGTGAAAGTGAACAACACCAGGTTACGAGCTAACCAAAAAAAAGCTTCTTGTGCCTGGACAAGCTTGCAACTGAAAATCAAAACAAGAAAAGTGCTGATTCAACGTGCGGCACCTGAACCGATGAAAGAGAATGACTAAGCCAAGCAAACAATGAAAACCCCGGAAAAAAGAAATACTCACGAACAAAATAAGAGCAGCGTTCACATCAACAATCATTTTTTTTTTTTTACAAAGGTAAAAGGAGTGAGAGAGGAGGCAAAAGAAAACAGTTTTTTTACTCTGGTTCGTTTGCAGCTCAAGGACATGACGTCAAGATTGAAGGTCAAGGACTACTCGAACCACTCGGTGCCCTTCACCTTGCAAAAGAACCCAAAAAGCACTTCGTCACGAGTCTTTTTTTCTTTTTTTTCTGTCCCCGCTCTCAAGGCTCGCGTTCCTTATCTTAGAAAACGGACTGCCGACGGCGGCGACCAGTGGTGGGCCGAAGCTGATTATCAAAGAGGCGAGCGCACTGTCCTAAGATGCCTACAATCGCCATCCACTGAATTGGCTTGCTCGACACGAAGAGCAGACACACCACGTTGAGCACCATCGACCCCACGACAACGAAGCCAGGGGAACTGCCCATCTTGCGACCCTTCCAGAGCAGCACCAGCAGTGAGATCTGCGCAGGCAGGGTGATTGAGGCCTGCAGGAGCGCGTGAGCGATCCACTGCAACTGTGACATGGCCGACAGCGAGGCCGCCCCCATGCGCCACGCGTTCCAGATCGTGCAGACCCACAGCAACGCAAAGGCGCAGGCCGCCGGAGGGAAGTAGCGGAAGTTGTGCTCGCGCAGCCCAAAGAACATCACGTCGTCATTCACGAAGAGGAGGAGGAGGAGAGAGGACAGGACGTAAATGGCAGGCTCGCTGTCGTTGCCGTAGAAGTTGATGGCGCACAGCAGCGCCACCGCCAGCTCGGTGGAAAAGTTGAGGATCACGCCGAGGGAGAGGGCGGTGTCCTTCGTTACCTCCTTGCACTTGGGCAGCAGCGGGCGGCCGTTGAGGCGGGTGTTCAGCAGCACCGCCAGCCCCAGGTGCATTACCACAATGATGGCGAGGAGGCGGAGGCTGCCCTGCTCGTACATGTCCCACAGCGTGGCGACTCGGTCCGGTGCAAACTGCAGCACCTCCTGCTGCGCCGCGATGGAGCGATTGAACTGCAGGAAGGCGAGGGGCACGAGCAGCACGGACAGGCCGTAGACGACAAAGAGCACCGTCCCACTCACCTCGCGGAAGTGCGACACGTCGATAAGCAGCAGCATCGTGAAGACAAGGCCAAGCATCATCACGAAAAAAATGAACGTGGGGGCTGCCTGCACAAAGCCCGTGATGCCCAGCCCGAGAGCCGCCGCCGTTAGCAACCACCACACAACGCGCACGGCGTCCGGGATGCGCTGCACAAAAGGCAGGCGGGCCAGCACCAGCAGCAGCAGACCCACCGCGGCGGCGTAGCGGCTGCCGTCGGCGAACTCGAAGTCGTAGTCGAAGTCGGAAGCCTCCTCCTGCATCACGCGCGTGGGCTGGACGGCGAGGAGCACGACGCCGATAAGAGCGACCCAGCGGGAGATGGTGCGCAGCGGGTACACCGCCGGGTACTTCGCCTGCAGCCGCCACCACACAGGAATGGTGAGGAGGGCGTAGGTCACACAGGCGGTGCCAGCCGCGATGTGCCACAGCTCGTCCTCCGCGACGTAGCTCTGCGTGAGGAATTCGTAGGTGGCGCGCTGAACGTTGCGGATGGTCAGCAGCGCGATGATTGCGGCGCTGCCGGCGTAGATGTAGAACATTCGCCGCGCCGCCTCGATCTTGACGCGGCGGCGCTTCTCGATCTCGAAGGTGGCGACGAGGTGGCTGGCGAAGAGCGCAACCCACCAGCCGCCGGTAATCTCCATCACCAGCGCCGCGCTGCGCAAAGGCGACATGCCATCGTCCGCGTCCAGCTCCGCCGCGTAGTAGGAGCTTGTCACCTCCACCAGGAAGGTGAAAAACTTTGCCACGTAGCAGGAAGCGATGAGCGAGGCGGAATGCACGGGCAGCGCGCCATTCGCGTACATGCGACACGGCACCGCAATGCCGACCAGACTCGTGAAGGCCACGAGCAGTGCCGGGTAGACGCCTTCCTCCTTCTGCGAGTAGAGCACGTGCTCGACGAAGGTCACCTGAAGAGCAAGGAGAAACATCATGATCGTGACGGGGGTCTTGTTCTGCGAGAAGGCCATTGTGAAGCTCATGCAGCCCAGCACGTAGGACCATAGCACCGACACCGCCACGACGGGGGTTGGCACGACCGCCAGCTCGCCAAAGACGCGCAGGTCGACGACGATAAAAGAGTAGGTGCGGTACATCCACCACAGCAGCAGCAGGCTGGAGAAGACGGTGAAGGTGAACATGGGCCCCCCGTTGGTGCGGTCGAGCAGGAAGAGGTTGAAGCCCATCACCGCCAGCACACAGGGGAGATAGAAGACGCCGGGTACGCTGCCCAAGACGCAGAAGAGAATGATGGAGACACAGCTGCCGAGCAGCACGGGGGTGCGCTGCATCATGTACTTCGTCTTGGTCACGTCCCCGCCACGGTTGTCCACGTCAATCAGGCGCTTAATTTCAATCGCAACGTAGGCCGCGATGTACAGCGCCAGCAGTAGCACCACCGCGTTGAGAGGGAAGGGCACGCCGGAGAAGAGGTAGGCGTAGCGGGAGGTGAGCACTCGGTAGACACCCCAATGCACCCCCGTCAGCAGCACCGTCGCCAGCGCGGGCAGGCGGTAGGAGCCGACGAGGTCCATCAACCCCAGCGGATCGTACTCCAGCTGCTGCGCCAGGCTATACGCGGTGTCTGGCGGCGAGGCGAGGAACCACAGGCTGTGCAGCGGCGACACGCAGAAGTACGCCAGCCCACCACACACGAGACCCAACGAGTTGAGCAGGTTGGCCAGCACGTGCTCCGGCCAGTTGCTCTGGAAGCTGTTGTACACCGCCACTGGTAAAATGACGACGAGGCAGCTAAAGATGAGCGCCTCCACCTGCTCGTTGAGCTGCATGGGAGCTCCGTTTGACGACCCTGCGGAGTCCTGCGAGGAGGCGCCGTCGTCGTCGTCGTTGTCGTTGTCAACACCCTCCGCATCGTCAACCGCGCGGCGGCGGTGGCCGGAGGCTTCCGACCCACCGGCAGCAGCAGCAGCAGCAGCATCCTTCTTGCGGGCGTGCACGCCGCCCTCGCCCACCGCCGCAGCAGCCGCCGCGTCCTGCACCACGTGCGATGTCTGCTCCTCCTGCGCCCCAGCGGCGGCATCGCCTGAGACGACGACCAGGAAGCTGCTCTTCAGTGGACAGTAGAAGTAGTTGTGAAGCGTGCACACCACAACAAGGAAGAAGAACGGGGCGTAGCGGGAGCCCACAAGCGCCGTCGTCGTCGTCAGCAGCGGCGGGAGGGACAAGACGGGGGCCACGGCAAAGACAAGTCGCTCCAACGCGCAGAGGACGTTCGGGAAGGTCTCCTGCACCCACCGAAAGTGCTGCACCGCGGCAGCCACAATGATGACGAGGAGAAAACCAAGATCGGTGATCATCAGCATCGGCCCGAAGGATGTGACGGCGGCGTGGAAGTTTGAAAGCAGTAGGGAGGCGCCAAACAGGATGGCGGCTCCGAGTAGCACAAAGACGGTGGTACGGTGGTAATCGAGGTAGTCGGAGATGTACACGAGCACCATACCACACAGCAGCACCGTAAACGAGAAGGTAGACATGAGGGGCAGCACGCCCAAGAGGGTGGCGAAGAAGAGCAGCGAAAGTCGCACGACGTGCCGGGGTGAGCCGACGCGGAACTCGACGTGCCGCCGCACCCCGTGCGCGGAGCCGGCCGGGGCCACGCCCGCGCTGTGCGTACGCCGCGGCCGGTTCTCGCGGGCATACCCGTCGTCGTCTCCATTGTTGGCACTGTTGCCTTCTCCAAACTCGTGAAGGGCGGCCGTCGTGCCGTACATCTGCTCATAGCGCCTCTCCGTTTCTCGCCGCAGTTGCGTCTTCACCCAGTGCTGGGAAGTAGCGGCGATGGCCTCGTTCACGACTTCCTCGCGCGTCGCCTCGTGCGGCACGAAGGCGTTAGCGGGCGCGGTTGGTGGGGGTGGCACCGGTGCTGCGGCAGCCGGGGGGGCGTGTGGGTACTGGCCGTAGGCGGGATAGGATGGGTACGCGTTGGAGTTGGCCGAGGACGGCGCGTTGGGGGATGACGTGGAAGCACCAGCGGCTGCGCTACCAGCAGGAGGGCTGTGGACGCCGCTGCCACCGCTGAATGGAGTGAAGGTGGGCGGGTACGCCGGAGCCTGCTGCGGCTGTTGGGGGGCTGCTGGATAGGTCCCCGCAGAGTAACCCGGATAGCCAGCACCACCATACGGCGCGGGAGGCTGCTGTGGCTGTGGCGGATGCGCCGTGTACGGCGCGGAGCGCTGCGCGGTTGGCGCCGGGCTGCTATGTTGGCTTTGCTGATTGAGGGATGGCGGGTACGATGGCGCTTGTGCCGGACGTGCAGCACTGCCAGCGCCGTAGACCGGACTGGCCTCGTATGGACTGTGCGGATTTGACATGTCTAGCCGAAAACGCAATCGGCAAAAACGAAGACCAGGGTAAGGAAAAAAAAACAGAACAACGCACAATGCGTAGCTTCAAGATAAGGAAAAACAGCTTTATTTTGTTGTTGTTTGGAAATAATGTACCAGACAAGATTCAATGGAAAGGAAGGTAGAAGACAAAAAGCAAAAAAAAATGTGCGGAAAGATGTGACCTTTTGGAAAAATGCAATTCGGATGCGGTTGTCTGTTTGCCTAACTTTCTTTTACTTCTATGCCCTTTCCAGCTGCAATATTTTAGGCTGAGATCTCCGTTATCGACTCGAAGTTCAAATAATTCACAGAATACGTCAGAGAAAAAAAGTTGAAACAACAGAGCTTCACTGTTGTGTACCAGCTTTCGATAAAACGAGAAACGAGAACAATAAACGCCAACGCATGAGAGAAAGAAGAAGGA
>MDUD01008850.1:0-12123 GCA_002216565.1 Crithidia mellificae | reverse complement strand
TTTTGTCCTGCGACGCAACTCAAATATCTTCCGCCTCTTCATGAAGAATCTCGCCTGGTGCAGGTTCCATTTTTTATCGCTTTAATCAAAAAAGAACACTGACGAACTCGTCTTCTTGTTCTTCCTACTCTGCAACTCTTAAATTCTTTTTTTTCCCTTGTGTAAAATTTGGTGTTCCTATGCACATTCCAACGACAACAAAAATAAATTCTCATTCTTCCTATCTTTTGTTCTCTTGACAAGCACGGTGTTGTTTACAGAACCATTGCCCGTTTTTCTTGCGTCGGCGAGGTTCTTTGTGCACTTGTTTGATTCTCTGCGACTGCTTCAGCCGTGCGTACCTCACAAAGTCGCACTTCGCAAAAGACTCTGAACGAACTTACAGCAAAAGGAAAGAGAGAAAGAAATTTGCGTTTGTACAAGAGTCAAAAGGCGCCTCGACTCACAGTAGCTTTCAACACGTCCATCACTTGTACTTAGTATCTCCTTTGCGTCGCGATGCTGCGGCGAACGCTTTGCGCGCGACGCTATCCGTTCAACAAGCGCGGCCCACGTGAGCGCAAGTCGTGGAAGCACCATGTGCTCACCGAGCCGCCGAAGCCCGTGGAGTGGCGTGACCCAAAAGTCTGGACAAAGGATTTGAGCCAGATGAAGTCTTTTGACGCTCCGCAGTGGGACCTGTGGATGAATCGCGCGCGGTCGCAGGACATGGACGAGGCTCTGCAGCCATTCATGGACATGCCGCAGTCGTTGAAGGACCGCCGCTACGATATCCCTTGGTGGGCAAACCCCTTCGGTGCGTGGTACCTGCAGAACGTCCTTTCCGTCGAGCTGATGAAGCTGCCAGGGCGGACCAATGCGGAGAAAATTGCCATCTATCGCGGTCGCAAGCACCCGGCAGCGTGGGACAAGTCGAAGGAGGGCCTCATGGACGACGAGGTACTGTTAAAACAGATCGTCAAGGAGCGCTGGCGCACCCTTGAATTCGGCGACCGCGACGCCGGCTACCCGTGCACCTTCAGCGACTACATCCAGTTTCTCAACGAGTGGTTCAAGTCGCTTGATGAGGAGGGCATGCAGCGCTTGCGTGAGCACTTTGACCGCAAGATTCGCCCTCTTCTCGCTGTCATGACCCACGTCGACCTAATGTGGCTGGAGGCGCTCACGCAGAATTCGGTGCAGAACAAGGAGCAGCTGGAGCGACGCATCGGCTTCCAGACCTCGCTCGGCACGCCGGAGTTCTTTGACATGTCGAAACGGCTGCGCTACGAGATCAACGAGGACTACAAGGTGCGGGATGAGCTGGGGCCGGAGCTGTTTGCGCTGTGGAGCAAGGCGCCGGAGCGGTGGCCGCCGGAGCGCCTCGCAAAGATGTACGGCCTGGACTTTACGCTCGTGCGCAAAATTTTGGTGTGGCACCACTTCAAGGCATGCTACGACGCGTGCGTGGAGCCGGACTGGACGCTGCCGAAGCGGCTTTTCGCGCTGGAGTGGATTCGCGATGTGCGGGCGCGCAAAGAGGGTCTCTTCTACGGCAAACTGCGCTTCGCCGAGCAGAAGATCACCTTTTACAGCGACAAGTTCCTCTTCCGCGATCTGGTAAACCGGCGTGAGGCGAGCTACGCAAACGTGTGGGAGATGGACGACCCATACCGCTTCCTGCAGACGGAGCAAGATTACGAGGATTACTGGGGCGACAACTACGACGTGTACCGCCGCATGTTCCCCGAGATGATCGGCCGGACCGGCGAGCCGGTGCAGCAGTACAGCCAAATGCCTGTGTGGGCCGGCCCGCACCGCGACCACGCAAACAAATCGGAGCACAACTGGATGTTTGCTGAGATTGGCGTCAACGTCGGTCACGAGCCGCTGAAGAAGCTGGAGCTAGATCCGACAAACGAGAAGCGACGGCGCTTTGTCATTCGTCAGCCGGACGGCTCGCTGCGGTCGGCGAAGATGTCCGAGATGCGGGCGTGGTACTGGAAGGAGGAGTGGGCGGACTTCCGCTTCTGGGCACCGAACATGGAGTGGGGCGTCGAGAACACCCCATCACTAGAGCAGTACCAGGAGCACGTGCCAGACACCCCAGACGCCGATTACCGCAAGCAGCGGCGCATCCAATCACGGCCGGTGAAGTGGTTCTACGAAAGCCACTACACACGCACCGGCAACTTTGCGGGCTTTGAGCCGCTGCGTTTCATGCAGCGCGGCACCCAGCGCGAGATTCGCTGGCCGGATGTGATTAATGCAGCCGTGCAAATCGAGAAGACGAAGCCCAGCGCGTACGTTTTTAGGGCCATTCCGGAGCTTTAGTTTTCTTTCTTTCTTTTTGAAATTTTTGGGCGTTGAGGCTGTCCGCCCAAGTCTTCAACTGGCCTTTCATTTGGTTGCGGGTGTCGCTTTGCTCTCCGTTGTACTCACAGTATTGCTTTTCATCTTTTTTTTTTCTTTCCCAAAAAAGACTCTTTGTTGTGTGTCGATACCCCCTTTTTGCGTTGTACATCGGCGCGCGAGTCTGTTGCTGTAAAGCGGGCATGCGCTGACTAGGTTGAAACAATAAAAATCAAGAAAAAAAAAACAGAAGGGCAACACCGAAAATCAAAACCCGTTAATTTCTTCGCGTTGCAAAAAGACAGAAAAACGTCGACGGGATATACGAAACAGTGGGTTCTGCTAGAAAAGAAGAGATATCACTGATACTGAAAAATTGTTGTAAAGTCGATGCGACGCATTCGTGCAACGATTGGTGTCAGCGCTTTGCCGCGATTCTCGAGAGCTCTTGCGTTTTTGCTTGCCAGTTCTCTTCCCAATCCTCTTGTTGTGGTTCTCAATGTTTGGTGTACCTCAAGAAGAGAGCGGAAAGTGCACCCAAGCCAAAGCACGTACGGAGGAGCCCGTTCAGTCATCGAGTTAAGCGGACACGTTTATGTACCGAATACAGCTGTGCTTCTTACAATCTGAAAGATGCTTGGAAGTTGTCCATTCTAGCGATTCACGTCTTAGCTACTTTGATGATTGTGGTTGCATGGCCTCTTTGTAGATAACAAAGGCTTTTTTTTGAACTCTTTCCCATTCTTTCTTTCTTTGCATTCTCTTCTCCGATTTATTCCACAAAAATTGACGTCATCTCCGTCTAATCGACACTGCAAACGCACGCTTCATTGGCCTTAGCACCTCTCAAAGAAGTCCGAGAAGTCGGAAAAAAAAAACCATACCATACAAAAAAAGCAACACGTACTGTGCTGCTTCTACGCGCTGTACTTCTGTTGGTTTAGTTTCGCTGTGTTGGCCACTTTGTTCTCTTTCATCTCCCCTTGTGTTTTTAGATCTCCTGATTTTGCAAAAAATTACACTTCAATTAGTGTTCCCTTTCTTTTTCTTTTTGTTTTGTTTTTTTCCAAACCGTAAGTTTCTCTGGACAGGTCGCCATTGCGGCCCCAATTGTGTTAAAAAAAGGTTTTATCACTCTTCTAAGGAAAATTTTTTACCTTTCATCTCGATTAATTAAACGGGACCATCATATTTCTTTTGTAACATTTGTATAACAGCTAGCAAGCTTTCCTTATCCTCCCTTCTTCCAGATAGGTTCTCTACCACCACCACCACAAAGAATACTGTAAAGTTGAAGGATGAGCAGCTCGGCGCCACCTGGCTTTGAGGAGAAGGACGTGGCCGGTCCGCCAGGGTTTGGCGACAGCGACGACGACTTCTCCAACGCGGACCCCGCGCTGCTGGCAGAGATGGAGGAGGAGGAGCAGCGCGAGGCGCGACAGCAGCAGATACACGCCTGGCGCCGCATGAACACGGAGCGCTACGGCTACCGCGCTGCTTACCGCGCCGCAGTGGAGGAGAAGGACATCATGCCCCCAGAGTTTATCCGCAAGGTGGTGAAGGACAACGGCGACCTCGGCGGCAAGCGCTTCAAGTCGGAGCGGAAATTGTGCGTGGGCATGCTGCCCTACATCCCCCTTGCGCTCTTCAAGCTGCTAGAGAACATGCCGATGCCGTGGGAGGAGGCGCGCTACGTCAACGTCGTCTACCACGTCGGTGGTGTACTCACCATCGTCGATGACACCCCGACGGTGGCGGAGCCTCTCTACCTCTCTCAGTGGGGGTCCATGTGGACGAAGATGCGAGCGAATAAGGTGGAGTTGCTGCAGGAGGGCGGCGGCTTCCGGCGGGCGGTGCACAAAGGCGATGAGAACGAGCCCCCGCTGGACTTCGCAGACTACCTGATGGACCGCGTCCCGCCCCCGGCCGTTCGAGATGAGCTCGACGAGGAGGACAACTCCGGCATCGCCGACTGGTTTTACGACCCTTTCCCACGGCTGGTGGCACCGAACCAGATTCGCGGCCCGCGCCGGCCCAACGGGTACTACTTCACCCTCGACGTGATGGAGGCGCTGTACCGCAACGCCGCCCCTATCCTGCCCGCCCTCGACGACAAGAACTACTTCTACCTGTGGGATCTAAAGTCGTTCTACGCGGCGAAGGCGATGCACCTGTCCATCCCGCGCGGTCCCAAGTTTGAGGCCCCGCCGGCGATCCGGCAGCTGAAGGACGAGGACGAAGACTGGACCGAGTTCAACGACCTGCGCCGCATTATCCACCGCGACAACCCGCGGAAGCCGCGCTTTACGATGCTGACGGAGCGCCAGATCGCCTTCCCGTTCCTCTACGGGGCGGTGGTGGATGGAGTGGAGCTCGCCCCGTACCACTACCCGCCCACGGTGCGTGTGGAGAACGACGACCCGGAGCTGCCGTGCTTCACCTTTCACCCGTCGCTGAACGCGATTAAGGCGGTGGAGAGGAAGTACACCGACGTCCCGCGGTCACAGGCGGCGCTGTGCTCGTCGGTGTTCGACCGCGCCGGCAGCCAACACACGGAGGACCCGGCGGAGGTGCCGCTGGACCTGCCTGACGACTTCGAGCCCTTTCTCACCGACTTGCCGCTGGAGCAGCCCAGCACGAAGACGGGGCTGTCTTTGCTCTTTGCCCCGGAGCCGTACAACTCCTTCGAGGGTGGCATGAAGCGCCGCATCGACGTCCCGCTGTGCGACAAGTGGTACCAAGATCCACCGGAAATGACCACGACGGACACCCGCGACAAGATTCTGCGCAGCTACACCCAGCTGCTGAAGCACCACGTGAAGCGCTCGCTGCACCGCACCGTGCGGCAGCGCAATCACGCCGCCGCTGCTGCTGCTGGTGCTACTGCAGGTGTGACGGCGTCCACGATTGAGGAGGCTGCGCTGAACGCGGACATGGACGATGCTCAGGAGAAGCGGCGGCTGGACAAGATGGCGGCGATGCGCTACTTCTCCAAGACGCGAATGGAGTGGCTAGAGGCGGCGCTGCAGGTGATGCGCCAGGGCCACAACATGATGGTGCAGCTCGTCAACATGAAGTGCCTGCCCTACGTGCACATCGACTACAACTTCGAGGCGAAGCCGACGCGCACCCTCACCACAAAAGAGATCAAGAAGAGCCGCCTCGGCCCGGCGTTCCACATGGTGCGGGAGCTGCTGGGGTTCATGAAGCGACTCGTCGACATGCACGTCATGTACCGCCTCGGCTCCTCGGACGCGCTGCAGCTCGCCGACGCCACCCAGTACCTCTTTTCGCACGTCGGCGTGCTGACTGGGGTGTACCGCTACAAGCTGCGCGCAATGCGGCAGATCAAGCGGAGCCGCGATGTGAAGCACATGCTGTACAGCAAGTTCAACGTGGGTGGGGTGCCGAGCGGGCCGGGCTGCGGCTTCTGGGGCCCCGCGTGGCGGGTCTGGGTCTTCTTCCTGCGTGGCATGACTCCGCTCCTGCAGCGCTACCTGAGCAACCTGACCGATCGCGTCCTGCACGGGCGTGTGCAGAAGGGCAAGTTCACCGGCAAAAAGATCACACGTCAGCGCGTGGAGCCGGACAAGGATGTCAACATTAAAGAAGCCTTCCGGCGTGAGCTGCGCGAGATGCTGCCGGACAACGTCAAGAACTCCGTCATCGTCACGATGGACCAGCACATGAATGAGGCTTTCCGCCACTGGCGCGCCGGCTCCTCGTGGAGCGTCCCAGGGCTGGCGAAGCCACTCACCGACCTCGTGAACAAGTACGTGAAGCTGCGCTCCGAGGAGTACATCCGCACAACGCAGCTGCAGCGCCGCCGCATCGCGGACGGCGACACGGTTGACAAGCAGGCCTTCATGAAGAACCTGGGCCGACTCACGCGTATTAAGCTGATGGATGAGCAGCGGCGGCAGCGGCGCCACCTGTCCGGTGAGGACACCGCCACGATCATCGCCCCTGGTGAAGGGCAGGAGATGTACCGCATGATGGCCAACTGGCTGAGCGACCGCGGCTTCAAGAAGATCAGCTTTCCAGACCCCTCCAAGACGGCAGAGCTGTCCCTGCTGCAGCTGTCGCTGAATCGGCTGCGCGATCAGCACAACATCGCAAACCGGCTCACGGCGAACCAGCGCGAGGAGCAGGCGCGCATCGAAGAAGCCTTCAACGCCCCGCACGAGGCGCTCTCCCGCATCGTGGACCTCCTCGCACACAAGCGCCGCTTCAAGAACGTCGAGGTGGAGTACATGGACAACTTCTCGCACCTCTACCCGCTCTACACCGTCGTCCCAGAGGAAAAGATGGTCGACTCGTTTCTCGACCAGTACCTGTGGTACAAGGCAATGGGGGTGCAGCGGCTCTTCCCGAACTGGGTGAAGCCGTCCGATGTGGAGCCGCTCCCGCAGCTGCTGTACAAGTGGTGCGAGGGCATCAACAACTCACCGGACATGTGGGACGTCACACACGACGAGTCTGTCGTGCTGCTGCACAGCAACCTCGAGGATGCGTTTTACGACAACGTCGACTGGATCTTCTTCCGCCCCATGTTGGAGCTCATTATGGACAAGTCGCTCGTTGACTACATCGTCAGCCGCCACGACGTCATTGTGGAGTTCAAGGACATGAGCTACCACCACCACAAAGGTCTCATTCGCGGCTTCATGTTCTCGTCCTTCCTGGCGCAGTACTGGGGTCTCATCATGGACGTCCTGCTGCTCGGCACGCAGCGGAGCAAGGAGATGGCCGGCACGGCGCTGAAGCCAAACCCGTTCATGTCCTTCTACCGCGACCCATTCCTCGCCACCTCGCACCCGATTCGCGCGTACTGCCGCTACAAAAACGAGGTGTACATCGTCTTGCGCTACACAAAGAGTGAGGCGGACGAGGTGCGGCGGCGCTACCTCGAGGATACCCAGAGCGATCCAGAGATGCGGGCCATCAACGCTTCTGTGTACGGGTTTAAGAACGCAAAGGAGTGGCCGCGCGACGCACGCATGCGCCTCTTCCTGGCGGACGTGAACCTGGCCCGCGCCGTGCTGTGGGAGTTCCGCGGCCGCCTCCCGCCGTCGCTCGCCACCATCAACGAGGCGAACAGCTTCGTCAGCGTCTACTCGCGCGACAACCCGAACTTGCTGTTTGAGATGGCGGGCTTCTCGGTGCGGCTGCTGCCCGTGGTGCGGACGGAGGAGGAGGTGCTGGAGAACGAGTCCATGTGGAGTCTGCGCAACCACACCACGAAGGACATCTCGTGCCGCGCCTTTTTGCAGGTGTCGAAGGAGCACATCAACATGATCCGCAACAAGGCCCGGCGCACCGTCATGATGGTCGGCAGCTCCACCTTCCACAGCATCGCCGCAAAGTGGAATGCGCTGATTACCGAGATTGTACCTTACTACCGCGAGGCGATCCTCGGCACGGAAGAGCTCCAGGCGATTCTTGCCCGCGCCGAACACCGCATGCAGGCTCGAGTGATGATGGCCCTCAACTCGCGCGCCAAGTCGCGCTTCCCGCCGGCCATGTTCTACGCCCCGTCCGACCTTGGCGGGCTCGGCATGCTCTCCGTCGGCCACTCCCTCATCCCGGCGAAGGACACCGTCTACTCGAAGACGACCAGCACCGGCGTGCAGTTCTTCTACGCGGGTCTCACCAACGAGGAGGGCATTCCCATCCCGAACGTGCTGCAGTACTACACGCCGTGGGAGACGGAGATCAAGGAGAGCGAGAAGGCGTGGCTGGACTTCCGCGCCCGCGAGCGGGAGGCCAAGGCCCGCGGCGGCCGCGTCTCGCTGGACGACATCGAAGACATCATCGACAAGGGCATTCCCCGCATCCGCGTCCGCTTCTCCCGCCACGCCCCGCTCTTCCACTTTGACGCCGGCTTCCGCGCCCGCCTGGAGTTTCAGCGCTTCATCGCTGGCAAGTACCTGAAAAACTGGTGGTTCCACATGGAGCACGACGGCAACATCTGCGGTGGTGTGATGGAGCGCTACCGGGCGGACATGAACAACGCCCTTGGTGGGGTGGAGGCAATCCTGGAGCACAGCCTCTTCAAGGGCACGGGCTTCCCCTCGTGGGAGGGCATCGAGTTCGACCGCTCCGGCGGGTTTGAGAACTCCAAGAAGGACAGCAAGCTGGCGAAGCAGCAGCGCGCGGGTCTGAGCAAGGTGCCGAACCAGCGCTTCGCGCTCTGGTGGAGCCCGACGATCAACCGCTCCGACATCCAGGCCGGCTTTGAGGCGAAGGTCGAGACGACCGGCGTCTTCATGTGCGGCAAGCTCGAGACCATTAAGAAGTCGCTCATCAAAATCTTCAGCGGCTCGCTGTGGGAGAAGTCGCACGCCGCGGTGGTCAACGACGTGGCGAGTAAGCTGAAGGACAGCCTCATCGACCTCGGCGCCGCCTCGGTCACCCTGCAGCAGCAACACCCGCAGAAGTCGTACACCTTCACCAGCTCGGCGGCGGATGTGGTGCTTGTCAGCGCGGCCCGCTGGTCGGTCTCGTCGAAGCCGACCAGCTTGGCAGACGAGGCCGGCGACGTTTATCAGAGCAACACGACAGCCAAGTACTGGATTGATGTGCAGCTCCGCTGGGGCAACTACGACAGCCACAACATCGCCGAGTACGCCCGCAAGAAGTTCTACGAGTACTCCACCGCGCGCATGTACCCCTTCCCCGCCGGCATCGTGGTCGCGATCGACCTGGCGTACAATTGCCACAGCGCCTTCGGCTACTGGATTCCTGAGATGAAGCCGTTCATGAACAAGTTGTTGCCCGTCATTATGAAGAACAACATCACGCTCAACACGCTGCGCGACCGCATGAAGCGCGACCTCGGCCTCTTCAGCTCCGCCCCCACTGAGGCGAGCCTGTCTGACACAAATATTGCTGAGCTCTTCTCGAGCGGCATGCGCACCTGGATCGTGGACGACAGCGCGACCTACGTCACGAGTGAGCAACCGACGCCGGACGGCGGCAAGAGGTTCAAGTCCGAGAATGGTGCGGTGCTTGTGTTCGAGCCCGTCTCTGGCTCGCTCAAGATGAGCGTGGTGCACAAGAGCGTCTTTGCGGGGCAGAAGCGTCGCTCGAAGTTGGCGCGGGAGAAGGCGGCGGAGGAGATTGCGTCGTGGCTGCGCAGCTGCCCGCCGAGCGAGAGGCCCAGCAAAATCATCGTCACCCGCTCCCGCTTCCGCCAGACGCTGCACAACATGCTCGTGCTTGACTACCCGAACATTATTATCGGGCAGAGCGACCTGAACCTGCCGCTGCCGATGGTGCTGCGCCACAGCCGGCTGGTGGAGCTGCGGATTGCCGCGATGGAGAGCAAAGGCTGGGAGTTCTGCATCTACGACGACTGGCAGCAGAGCCTGCAGTTTCAGCCGATCACCTGCTTTAATCTGCTGAACCTCGTCCTGCGCGGCTACCACATCAACCTGCAGCGCACACGGCAGATTCTCGTGCCGGATCTGCATGTCGAGGTCAGCGCCGCGCACTTCTGGCCCACGTACGCCACGCGGCAGGAGTGGGAGCAGGTGTCTATCCGCCTGCAGGAGATGATCATTGCCGACTCCGCGCGCCGCATGAACGTCAGCCCAAAGGATTTCACGGAGAAGGAGAAGGAGGGCATCCTGCTGGGGAAGAAGATGGTGAACGTCGAGATTCAGCAGGAGGAGATTAAAGAGATTGAGCAGATGCGCCGCACGAAGCTGGCGGAGGCGCAGACGGTGAGCGTGGTGACAAACAGCGGCGACGTCGTGAAGCGCAAGGTGAAGGCCGCCTTTGACTTTGGTGCGACGGCGCTGGACAACAACTGGCGGCCGCGCTCGCTGGCTGACGCGGCTTTTCTCGACGAGAACACCACCATCACCTTCGACGCCGCCGGGGCGACCGGGGCGAGCGATCAACTTATCTTTTCTGAAGACACGGTGCAGAAGCTGCTGGCGTGCTGCGACGTGAAGGTGCAGTGCTGCGCCTACATGTTTGGCCACGCCCTGCCCGACTCGCCGAACATCAAGGAGGTGCTGTGCGTCATGATCCCGCCGCAGTTTGGCACGGCGGTGGAGTCTCGCACGCCGCCGCGCATCCCATTTGACGCGCCAGCCCTGCAGGAGGGTAATCTGTCCTTTCTCGGCCTCATGCGGATTGGCGAGAGCGAAGCGCAGCTGACCTCGCACGACCTCGCCCTGCAGGCGCGTGCGTTGGCGGTGAACGAGGGCATGGTGCCCAAAGGCTTCCTCACCGCGGTGCTGGAGATGTCCGGGGAAGGGGTGATGGTGCGGTGCTACAGCACAACAGCGGAGGGCATTGCGTGGGCGCAGCACCAGTACGAGGGCCTGCTGAAGAAGACACCGGAGGCGGCGGACGCGGCGTACTACGCGCCGTGCCGCGGCACTGTCTCGACAGAGGCGCGCGGCTTCTTCCTCGTGCCCGCCGAGCGGGCGTGGAACTACTTCTTCAAGGGTGCCCTGTGGCGCGAGAACACCGAGTTTGACGTCGTGGTGGACCTACCCCTGCCCTTCTTTGATCCGCTGCACCGGCCTGATCACTTCACCAACTTTGCGCGCATGGGCGACGCTGCCGAGGCAACGGACATGGCGGACACGGACGACTTGTTTGAGAACGAGGCTGGTACTGCAAACACCGATTGATGTGCGTGGGTTAAATTTAAACTTCTTTTTAATTTTCGCATTCTGTGTGCGTGCTGTGTGTGCACGAATTATACTTTTGTTGGCTTTACAAAACCGCATTCCAGAGTTATTATTGTTTAAGAAAAAAAAAACACAAAAAAACAAAGGTCAAACCTTTTCTGTGCTGGTATGGGCTCGGCAGTCAAGCCGCATTGACGGGAAAATAATTTAAACCTTAGTTTGTCTGTGCTCACGAAAGCTCCTCAAAGATTCTTGCAGCAAATAAAATTGCATCGTTGTCACCGCTTGTGGAGCGGTTGTGTACTCTACTAGTGCGAATCTAGGCTTAAATCGACTACAGCTATTTACATCGGCATCATTACACACTGTGTTTAAAAATTTTCCAACCGCACTCAATGCACTCAGAAAGCAAATGCAGTAGTCTTGCAATGCATCCTAATGATAAGGCACTTACTCTTTTCACTACAGGCTACTCTCGTTCTTTCTCTCCCTCCTGTTTTACCTTGCTCAATGTGTGCACCGTTCTATAGCATTCCTTCGCGCGCGGAGTACGTATCCGTGTCTTATACACAGAACAACAAGAGAGCACACATCCATTCATTTTTTTTTTCTACGGCTCGCAGCAAGGCTCTAAGCTTAGAAGTGGATTATTTTTTTTTCTTAAATTTCTTGAAAACACGTTAAAAACGCTACCAGTACGCAAGTGTATCTTTTGTTCCTTTTTCCACTTTGGCAGGTTGTGATAAAACCGCACCGTTTTTTTTTCCGCGAGAAAGCACCAGAATCCACAAACATTCCTATTTGCATCCGGAAATTTGTTGGTACAAAACAAATCTATTTCCCTTCCCCCTGTTATTATTATTATTATTTAAGTCTGTCCGATAGTTCAATCGAGTATAAAAATGAACGTCGAGGTCCTTCCAAGTGAAACGGTGCACATCCCCGTAAGCTTAAAGAGGCCGCCGTCAAAAGCGCCGTCGCCTGTTGTATCTATTCCCGCAAGTGATAGCCACCACTCTTCTCACCGCGGATCTTCATCGCACGAACATCCGAAGCCGGTAGTAAAAACTGCAGCCACCGCCTACGTTTTTGAGAAGCCGGACACGTCGAGCTGGAAGCTGAGCGACTTTGAGCTGAAGAG